>OX596201.1:17738684-17960467 GCA_951394215.1 Glyphodes perspectalis | reverse complement strand
GATAAACCAAAAAGCTGATATTTTTTTTTATAATTTAACTGACGGGTTAAAATACAATGAATTTTATTTAACCCAGAAAACTTTACTATTAGCATCTATTATTTATAAGTCATTCCCACTGGACGTGTTCACCGACCGTTCTCGTTTGTTGCGCATATGTGACGTATTGAGTGACCGTTGGTCGTCTGTCGCGCAGCGCTGGAGGTGGGCAGCGCGTGGCGCGCGGCCGGCAGCGAGGAGCTGGCGGAGCTGCGCAAGGGCCTCATCACCGTGTTCAACGACCGCTTCACCGACGACCTGCTCGACACCGCCAAGGTACCGCAACCAACACTCTGCTGTCAAATGCTGCCGGTCATTCGGGTGCTGAATGACGGCAATAATCGAGTTTGGAAACATATTATTGTATGTACACATTATACAACCTGGCTACGATACATACATCATGTTTTACTATTATTTTAACTAACTAAACTTCGCGCCATTTTGAGAGCTGGAGTAGGCAGAAATAACTTTTATTTTACGTGGGCATTAAATCGTACGGAGAGTTATTATGACGCAGACATCCGTTAACAACGGATTCAAAATAGAAAATTTAGAAAGATAGTGAATCAAAAAAATTTTATGGAAAAATTAAATGCTTAAGTACCACCCTCTCACAGAAGAGCGCCGTAAAGTTAGCTGTATGTTATGTTTGAGGGAGAGTTCTGGTTACCTTGGTTGGTCTGAAAAAACCTGTGGTATTGCAAATGTCCTTAGGGTAATTTATTTGGGCTTTTGTTATCCGCGCTTAAGTCCATAGATCAATGTGTGTCGGTACGTGATGATTGGGAAACTGTGATGATCACTCAAACCATTGAAGCTTCGTCAAGAAGATCCATCGGTATAATATACAGTCTTGAATTAGAGTCATCATGCAACGGGGAGTCCGCGGCAGCTGGGCCGCCTATTGCGTGAGGTCTCTATTAATAAATGTCTAATGTTTTATAGAACCAGCCGGCAGCACAGCGCAGCTTCCTGGAAGTGCTGCTGAAGGACATCAAGAGCATGATCCAGTTCTCGCCGCTGTAGCCGCGCCCGACCACTTGTTTATTGCTGCCTGTTATACTGATCGATTCCGTTTGTAATGATTATAAATAAAATCAAGTATTTTCCTACGACTTCTTTTATTTGTTACCCAATGATTTTTTACCATAGATATGTCATACGGTTACATTTCATTCGAAATTAAAATGACCGGATAAAGGTAAGGCGCAGGATCAACGACTTTACGTGCTTTCCGAGGCACGGCGGTGATTAAACCGCCAACTTCCTGACTCGGCTGTGTTACCGAGTAATTTCAATATTGAAATACCCAGCTACAAATTTTGGCCCGACCCGGGTATTGAACCCGGGACCTCTTGGTCTTTAGGCGGCGCATGCTATCACCACTACCAAGAAGGCAGTTCTGAGTAAACACAAGTAAATGAGCGACAAGAAGTATAAAAAAAATAATTATGTCCGCGACCGAAACTGATAAAGGTTGTCAGCCATTTGTCAGCTAATGTCATAATACACACATAACATAACATCTCGCCCTCAGATTAGAGAACAAAAAGCAGATGGACCGCTCGGAACAAAGATGTGAGGCAAGAATTAAGCTATGAGTGCGTGACACACTGTAGGAACATTGTATCCTAGTGTGCGTGTAAGTTTGCCAGGGTAATGAGAAAAAGTCCCACTGTTTTTTGTCTTTAATGCTCGAGTAATATAATATTGGTTGGTATTGTAACATGTATTTAATTATTTATATTTTACATTAAAATAAACATCTAAAATTTATTTTTTGGAATATAAAACTTTGTAATTATAATCGACATACAAAACATGCAATCTTAGCAGCCTTTATTTTGCACCAATTTCTTGAGATATTACCTTTTGGCATCTATACATGAGACTCATACTAGCAGCACCCCGCGGTTTCACCCGTGTAGTTCCCGTTCGTGGAAATATTATGTAGATTACGAGTATTTTCATATAACCTTTACTTCAAGGAAAATATTTCAATGTAACCTAGCAACACTACTCAAATTTCATTGAAGTTTTGTGTTCCAAGTAATGAGAAACAAATAACAAATATAATATCAAAATATTTAGATAATTATAACTTAACTATGAAACGGTACTCCTATAACTATTTAGTTTTTGGGAACAATTTTTACAATGTTTAAACACACAAGACGGCATTTTTAAGAATTAATTTAAAACACAGATGTGACGTACTGTCAACGCAACGCTTTGTTTCGAACTGTCTTGAGTGTGTATTTGCTTTCGATTTTGTATTTGCTTTGCCGGCCTTTTGTTCTCTAATCTGAGATCTCGCCCATAATCCCCGAAGGGGTAGGCAGAGTTAAAGGGACAGCAGGCACCTTTAACCACATTCATCCTAAAACAAAACTGGGCTGGGTTAGATGGAAAATTGTGAAAAAGTAGTGGCAAGTGGCTAGCTCGTCGCCCAAAACCCCATAAACCATTAGTCGCCTTTTACGACATGCTAGGTAAGAAACACAGTTGGTACATTCTTTTTTAAGTCGCAGACCAACATCGGAAATGTGATAGCATGAAAATTAAATTTTTCACGAATGATGTGAAACTATATAAATGTAACAAATACTAAAATCAGAATAAAATAAATATTTAAGTGGGGCTCCAATACAATAAACGTGTAATTAAACTTAAGAAAAAAAAAATTTTTTTGTAATTTTTTGCTCTATAATACAAAAATAATCTGTCGAATGGAGAACTGCCTCTTTTTTTTTGAAGTCGGTTAAAAACGGTAACAGGTAAACGCTTGAAATATTCATAAAATATTTGGTTGTATGTTCACCTTAAAAAATAAATAATTAAATTAAAAAAAGGTTCTATTATAGAGTCTTATGTTGTATTCTGACTGGCCCGTTGGTAGAGTAGTTGGAGACCCTGATCACGAAACCAAGGGTCGCGGGTTCGATTCCCGCTAGGGGCAAATGTTTCGTGTGATGAACATGGACATTTGTACTAGAGTCATGGATGTTTATAAACGTATTTAAGTATGTTTATCCGTTCACCTCGTATCCATAGCCCAAGCAAAAGCTTAGTTTGGAACTAGGGAATTGGTGTATCAGACTAGAGAATTGATTTATTTACTATTTATTTTGAAATATCGATAAATGTTTAAGCTAAATTAATAATATTTTCACAATATTGGAATCATATGAAATATTATCTTCGTAGATTCATGCCATCAATTAAGTACGCGCATGCGGTGTCGGAGACAGTTCTGACATCCTAAATACCATCTCTACGAAGGGGTATGCAGAATCAAAGGGGCAGTTAGCTCCCTTAACCACATTCAGCCAAAAGAAGGAACTGGCCTGGGTCACATGGAAAATTTTGAAAAAGTAATGTCCTTCTAACCTATATCGGTCACGGCCAATCTTAACGAGGATTAGGCGTCTGTGCAGGAGGTATTATAACCTAGCACAAGTGTGTGCGCAAACTTAGGTGCACTCCCTATTCCTTCACTGCTTTCCGACGCGCAGAGGTGATTATACCGCCAACTTCCTGACTCCGGACTGTAACTGAGTAATTTCAACACAAATTTTAGGTCCGACCCGGGATTTGAACCTGGGACATCTTAGTCTTTAGGCGGCGCATGCTACCACTAGACCAACGAGGCAGTCTTTAAAAAAGTAGTACCAAAATAATGACATATATAAAAAATATTACCTACTTAATTTTGGTCGTATTAAGTTTTTATCATAATTCAAATTCAAAATGTCTTTATATAAGCTTCAAGAAAGCACATAAATCGTCTTTATATAGGCGATCCTTAAAGCTACATGAATCTACCAGCGGTTCGAAATGTTGATTCTACCGCGAAGAAAACGGCAAAAAACTCGGTAGCTCATAGCTTGTTGGTATCCGTACTTCTTCTACTTCTAATACGATTTTTTTTTCCGAATGCTAAAGACATCACCATTTTTTCCAAATATGTAGGTAAGTAAGTATACTTATAACGCAAACTCAATATAAATGCAACTGGTTTCAATAAATAAATAAATTCTCCAGACTGACACACCAATTCCAAATTCCCTAGTTCCAAACTAAGTTTAAGCTTGTGCTATGGATACTAGGTGAACGGATATTACATACTTAAATACGTTTATAAACATCCATGACTCAAGTACAAATGTTCATCACGCGAAACATTTGCCCCTAGCGGGATTCGAACCCGCGACTCTTGATTTCGTGGCTAGTCTCAAACCGCTTGACCAACGGGCCTGTCAATATATACTTTTTTTATATACAATTAATTTATTTTATGTGCCCTACTAAAATACCAACGCATATTATAATTAATTAGGTACCTACATGTATTTGTAGTAAAAACTGAGCTACACCAATTTCTTTACGATCATTTTCTATCTATAATTTTCACTGATTTATCTACACTAAGTATTAAGTATTATAAAGAATAAAGATTTGTATGTAATCGATTACAAAAATTCTTTCACCAAGATTAAAATAGGCTATAGAATATTTTGAAAAACGATAGATCGGGTTTGAACCTTAATGTCTACCCTTGCGAAGTCCAGGCGGGCCACTAATATAATATAATGAAGATATATTTATTGTTGAAATAAAGAATCAAGAAAATAAAGATTTTAATTACTAATGTCGATTACCGCGTAGGTATTTTAAACATGTTACCCCTACAGGCGAATCCTACCAAAAAATAAACTCTCTCAATCGACCTAGCTACGAATGTACCGGTATCAAGCTGCGATCTCAACCCGACCACTCGACAGCAACTATCAATTTAATTGGAGATCTGCGGGCAGCCCTTCACCTCGCTTAACTTTTCGATTTACATTCAAAACGGTCTTTTAAAAACCAACTCAATAACTACAAGTCTAAACCCCCGTTTCAATGCGTACTTTAGAAACCGTTCGGCTGTAAAAGTTTGTTCCTTCGCCACCATTGGCACAGGAATCGCCGGGGAGGAGCCAGAGGCCCCGCCCGGCGCGCTCTGCGCATGCTAAACGCGATTTAAAGCCCGTTTAAGCGGTATTTTGGCCTAAAACCGCAAGAAAATGTATGTAACGTCGGTTAGGGGTAGGGCGTAGCTAAATGAAAAGATTTTCTCGAATGAGCGACGATTTTTCGAAAATGGCGGACAGTCATCTCGGATGCGCGGGAAAGTGCAAGCGCACGTTTCATTTTTGGCGGACGAATTACTGTAAATTACTATTACAATTTATTAAGCTGTCACTATAATATTGCTATATTTAAATTCAGACTAGCGAAACATTCGGCTTTGTACGTTTCAGTTTTGAAGTTATTTTTGATGTTTTCGATAACTTTTTTCGTTACGATGGTTTTGTTGGAAAGTTAAATATTTAAAACGTGACAGTGCGATGGATTCCAGAATGCAGGACACTCACAAGTCTTTCCTGATCAAAGACTTGCTGGGTGACGTGCTGCGGCCTGGCGCTGCCCATTTAAGCGGTACGTTCATTAAATAATTAGATTTTAGACTTTTTTTCAAACAATTTTAATGCCAGGTTATCGAGTTTTACTGACAGCAATCAAACATAGAAGATCGATGTAATTTATTTAATTTAAAGAGCTTAATTTATTAATGAATATAGTTAACATAAAGCCAAGTTTTAGAAAGAAAGTGGCTGTTCTTTTGTATATTTTTAATAAATTATGCTTTAACTTTTGGTAGTAATTAAATTCAGCTACAGTCCTTTGCGCGCTACAACGCAAGTTTAAGATTTCTGATAGGATACATAATCTAATATAACAATGTAAAATAAATTAATGTTTAAGTATAAGTACGTTTTTAAACTGACAAGAAGGTAAAAGTTAAATAAATTAAAACCATTTATGTAGTAATTTTTTCTTTAATAGTTTTTTATGAGTTGGAGAGTCGCGGATAAATTATTATTATTATTTATTTAAAAGTAGTGGTGGTACAGTTCGGTCCAGTCCGGGGAGGTATCACCTTCTCACAGTAAAGGTGCGATACGGTAAAGGAGAGTGCAGGATGCCCAACTCCTACAAAGGCTAGCGACTTCCTTGGTACAGCAGTTGGGTCACCTTTCTTTTTTACCTTTACCTTTTACTTATAATAATACTCGGCTGAATCTTTAACATTAACTATATTATCTATAAGTATGACTTGGTATAAATATTGATTTAATCTGTAAATTTTAATTTGTTATTCAATCTGACATTGAAAAGAGTAACTACCGAGTTTTTTTGCCGGTTTCTTCTCGGTAGATGCGACATTCCGAACCGGTGGTATATTCAAATTGTTCTATTTTGTACCTATTACTTGACGATTTACAAGTGCTTTTTTGAGGCTTACGTTAATAAATATATATTGAGTTTGAGTTTTTATCAGGTGACCCACCAGCTCATTTGCCGCTCAATATATTGAACTAGCGGATATAATTAAAAGAAAAAAAAGGAAAATCATATAAAAATATGTTTTAATTTCGGCGGAATTGCACTTAAATATTATTTCAAACATTGTTGGATTGTCTGTTTGTTACTGGTGATTAAAATGTTGCTCCGAAAGCAAGTTCAATCAGAAGTCATGAGACGAAAAACGTTGTTTAACATAATGTCATGATAGTAAATAGCATGTTTTCTTGTCCTTGTATAACACAAGGTTATTTTTAGTTTATGCAAAACATGACTAAACTTACTTAGTTATTATTCTAAAGAACTAATGTGAAGGATTTTAGAAATTGAGCATGTTTTTTTAACTTCACATATTTAAGCTGATTGGCTGTTTTGTATGAAAAGAAAAAAAAATCTTTTTGTAATATATTTTTATTTAAATGGGTTCCTTACAATAATGAATTAAATACGGAGGTAAGAGGTTTCGCATATAGTAAAAAAAAACCTTGTATAACATGCATAAGTGCATGACTGACTCGATGACGCTGCCCCATGCGCCAAGAGTTGTGGTTTCGATCCCCACACAGGACAAACATTTGTGTGATGAATACTTGTATTTGTTCTGTGTCTAGGTGTTAATATTGAATATTTAAGTATATTTGTAATACAACTGTTTCAGATTTCTGTAACACAAGTGCCTAAGCTACTTACCTCGGAGTCAGATTAATGCATGTGATGTAGTCGGATATTTATTTATTAAGTAAATAGTTATGTCGTCGAAATGTTAGGAAATAGGCTATACTCCTTAATATTTTATTTTTCATGAAACATTCGAAAACTATAAGTGATTGCGATAGTTTACTAACAGAATTTTTAATTTTTTTTTTCAAAAATACATACATGCCTTCACGCCCGATATCCTTAAAGGAGTAGGCAGAGTCAAAGGGGCAGCCAGCCCTCTCAACCATCGGCCAAAAAGTAAAACTGGGCTGGGTTAGATGAAAAATTTTGACAAAGTGACAAAAGGCCGGCTCGTACATAATCGCACACCCAAACCCGATATACCATTAGTTGCTTTTTACGACATGCTAGGAAAGGAATACATTATTTTTAAGTCCTAACGTGGGACAAAAAAATCGTGAGTAAAATATAAAACAGTGTTCACAATGCTGATTAATTTTAGGTGCATTCGTATTTTGTTAATCATTCGGGGAGCCACCTAAATAGGGACTAGGAACTATGGATCCTGTTTAAAATCATGGTAGAGGAAAGGGCACACTACATTCGATGCATATGGATATTACTTTTTCAACCCTGTACACGAACCTTATTTTGGATATTTCAAATATTATTTTGAAAAAAGAACATCTCACATATTCAAATAATCATAAACTTATTACAATGTTTTAGTTTCTCCGGTACCCTTGTCTAGGTATAACGAATAATGACAGTCGCTTCATTGCAATAAACAGTATTGGTAAAGACCGCTGATCTTAGGACCACTCCAATTAACATTTAGATGAGTGAATTGTTTTCTCTCACCGTCGTGAAAAAAGTACAAATCCGTAAATAAGTTTTAAAAATATGACTACTCTCGTTCTTAATTAAAAATATTTGAAACAAATATGTGCCTATTTTTTACTCAGTCGGGTTTAGGTAGTAAGATTTCTAAGACAAATCTCTAAAAGGATTCTGCCGAGAAGAATCCAGCTTATTCGATATCGATCGATTTATTAGTTTTGCCTATCACCACGACTCAGTGTTGCCGCTGGTCATTTGTAGGGTTACTGTACGCAAGAGATGAAATTACCGTATGGAAACAAAAATTGCCGTACATTTTTTATTTTATTATTTACCTACTTGAAAAAGAAAAGTTTAGACATGAAACACAAGTCAAATAATTAAAAAATCTTCTGTTTATGAGAAAGATGCCACTGACTGAACCTATAAATTTGATTGAAAAAGGCACCACAGATCTCACCTCTCCTCCCATCAAGTCCACAACATCACCTAATAAGACATCTTCAAAAAATTTTTTGCGTATATTAGTGTTTTTACTTTAACTACTTTTACTAAGATTTAAATATATTTGTAGTGATTAAGAATTGTACATTTTATGATAAAATATAAATAACTTCATAAATCCATGGTTTAACGGAAATGTTATTGAAATTGAGTGAGTTACGTTTGTACAATGTAGTTTCTAGATTTGATGGACTATAGTACGCCAACCCGCGAAAGTGTGATATAGCACTATCATGCTTCCGCTCTCTTTCTATTTGCGTGCGAAAGAACGAGATAAAAGTCTTAATTTGATAGATGGATGTGTTAAATGTTGCTATCGCGGGTTGGCCCCGCTGAATTAGGGAATTCCCTGAATAATTAAGAGTTCCGTTCATTTTTACGCAAACACTGATTACGTTTCATCCACAATTTATTTAATTTCGTTTAAGTTAACCTTACTGCATTTCTTAAATATAGAAGCTAGTGGTATACCCAATAATTCATTATGCTATGATTGCCCGTACAATTCGTCCTAAAAGAGCCTGAATGCCGTACGAAACGGCAATTGCCGTACAAACGGTAACGCTGCCACGACTGCTGCGGTTTAGAAAAACTGGTTAACCACCTGGTTAAGGCCGCAACCACCCGGTGTTCTACCCAAAAATATGCACACACAGTTTTAATAGATAGTTCAATTTACAAAAACACCTTAAACTATTTAAGAGTCCGGAGAAACATTTCGCGTGCGCGATCTAAAATACATACAGCGCCATCTATTGACATTGTTGCGGAACTATATTTACTATTCAGCTGTACAAAAACAAAAACTATTTAAAAACTGCTCCTCATGAATATTAACGCTAAGCAAGAGTCCTCGCCCTCCCGTCCCTCCTGATTAGCAGGCATACGTGTCCAAGTGTGCGCGCGTCTTCCTCCGGCTCCGGAGGACCTTACTTATGCACCCGGGCGTATGAATTAGTACCTAATTTGGAACTTGAATGCCTAATTGGCTGATGGCATGAATTTTTCATGGAACTAGCGTAGTGAGTGCGAGGTGCATTTGATATTGTGTCATCTAGCGTCTGTGAAGAACATACTTAGATTGGAATACTGAGCAAAGCTTCTATTTTTTCTATATTCCCTGATTTTTCTCTACGACACGATGTGAAGTTTTACACTTGACAAGCTCAATGGGTCATTCGATAGTGACCCTGCCTCATGCGCCAAGAGTTGTGGGTTCGATCCCCACCCAGGACAAACATTCGTTTGATGAATACTTGTGTTTGTTCTGTGTCTGGGTGTTAATATCCAATATTTAAGTATATATTTGTTATAGGACTGCGGTGGTAGCTCAATGGTAAGGACACGCGCCTCTTAACCGAGGAGTGTGGGTTCAAACCCGGGCATGTACCTCTGGATTTTTCAAATCTATGTACGTATTTATACCACTAGCTCGACGGTGAGGGAAAACATCGTGATGAAACCTGCAAATTCAAACAACTTTGAATTTGTAACCATGATCCAAAAATTGTCTGGTTCCCCTATCTTAGGGTTACGAAGGTCAGATCGGCAGTCGCTTCAATGTAATTACCAGACTCGCTTAATCCTGGATCATGGTCTAAGCGGACCCCGTCTAAACACGGGACATAACGCTAGGAAGATGATATTTGTTATAGGACTGTTGATTCTGATATCCGTAACACAAGTGCTTAAGCTACTTGCCTTGGAGTCAGTTCAATGTATGTGATGTAGTCTAATATTGATTTGTAGTCTGATATTTACACTGGTGCTCGTTAGACCAGTCGATATGGAAGCAACGGGGCCAGATTGTTCATCTGGGACAAAAAAAAGAATCTGTGGTTCTTGCCTGGCATGTAGTAAAAGGCGACTAATGGTTTACAGGCTTTTGGGTATGTGACTAAGTAGGCGACGAAGCTAGCCACTTGTCACTCCTTTTTCACAGCTTTCCATTCAACCCAGCCCACTGTCCCATGTTGGTCTGGGACTTAAAAAGAATATGCCAACTGTGGTTCTTGCCTAGCATGTCGTAAAAGGCGAATAATGGTATATCGGGTGTTGGGTGTGTGATTGTGTAGGCGACAGGTTAGCCGCTTGTCACTGCTTTCTTACAATTTTCCATCAACCCAGCCCGGCTTTATTTTTGGCTGAATGTGGTTGAGGGGGCTTGCTGCCCTTTCGACTCTGCCTACTCCTTCGGGGATTATGGGCGTGATTTTATGTTATGTGTGTTCAGTAAGCTGTACAAAAACAGCTCAATTATATTTCGATCTATACAGTTTTATTGATAAAGAAATCAGCCTAATATTTTTATACAGTTCAAGGTGTTGGTGTACTAAATTACATTACAATTGGTTTAGTTTAGTAATACAGATATGCTTTTTTATTTATAGGTATTACTTTAACTGTGCCAAATCGCATACTCTTCCGTCAGCGGAATGTTCGTAAAAATTAGTATTAATATATATTTTGACGTTAATTTAAATCCTATTGAAAAAGTGAATTGGTCTATTTATCTGTTACAACACTACTCGTAAGTATGAGTTTGTACTTCGTAGTATGCTACGTGCTACGGTAATACAACATATGGCCTTATGATCTATTGCAAACCATTCTTTGAATAAATAGATTTAATATTGCAATGGGGACCTATGTAAATATAAATAAATAAATATCCCTCAACAACACATACCTATATTAATCTGACTCCGAGCTAAGTAGCTTGTGTGTTACGGGTATCAGAATCAACAGCGGTATTACAAATATATAATAATAATAATAATAAATTTATTTATTTCAGGCAACAAATTATTATAAAACAATATTGGCCCATATAATATATACCTTATGTCTAACATACATATATTATATAATACTTAAATATGATTTAATAACACCCAGACACAGAACAAACACAAGTATCTATTAATCAATTTCGTCATACGAATGTTTATCCTGGGTGGGAACCGAACCCACAACTCTTGGCGCATAGGGCAGGGCAGGGTCACTACACTACCAAAGGCGCCATCGAACTAGTCAATATATGAATATGAATAATATATAATGTTACTCGTAAGTACTTTGTCAAATTGCTTACAAAGTACACCTTTTCCGTCAGAGAGCGCTCGGTCAGCAATTAGGTACATGCTAGCCCAATTTAGTTTTAGGCAGAGTCGCAGGGGCAATAATAGGCCCGTTGGTTGAGTGGTCAGAGACCCTGGCCACAAAACCGAGGTTTGCGGGTTTCAATCCCGCTAGAGGCAAATGTTTTTTCGTGTGATGGACATTTGTACTCGAGTCGCGGATGTTTATAAAAGTATTCAAGTATGTCTATCCGTTCACCTAGTATCCATAAGACAAGCTTAAATACTTAGTTTGCAACTAAGGAATTGGTGTCAGTCCAGAGAATTTTATTTATTTTATCCCCTTTTCCAACCCTTTTCAAACCACATTCAGCAGAAAACCAAACTGGATAGGGATAGATGGATAATGAGGGTTTTCAAAAATACAAAAACCGCCAGATGGCACGCGGGAGTCTCGTGGTCTTATCACTGTCACTATTGGCTCCTTGTTGACAGCATGTCAGTTTGTTCTGACAACTAACCAATGTGGAGGGTGACAAGACCGTACGTCACAGTTACGCCATCTATCTGATGTTTTAATTCAAAAAACCCTCATTGTAAATAAGTAGTGACAAGTAGCTACGTCGCGTCGCCAACACAATCACATACCCAAAACCCAATATGTCATTAGCGGTCTTCTATGACATGCTAAAGGAACATAGATGGCACAATGTTTCTTAGTCCTAGACCAACATGGGACAATATTACATGGGATAATATTTAGTTTGAATGGTATTGACCCTGCCCCATGCGCCAAGAGTCGTGGGTTCGATCCCCACCCAGGACAAATATTTGTATGATGAATTATATCCAATATTTAAGTATATATTTGTAATACAACTGTGGTTTCTAATATCCGTAACACCACTTGTGTTACGGATATTAGAAGCTATTTGCCTCGGAGTCAGATCAATGTGATGTCGTCTGATATTTATTGATTTTTTATTTATCAAAATAATAATTATTCAACAGTTCACGATCGATGACCAACCAACCCACGAGTGTCTAACCATTAAGAAATCATCACCATAACCAATAAGTCTTTAGTCAACATCGTGTTTACCCATTTCTTCAATTTGTTGCACTTACACACGACATGTGCAGTCATTTTATACGTTGTTTTATTTGTGAATAGTTTATTTCCATAACTATTGTAACTAGTTCTTTATCTTATTAAATATCCTGTGACATGGCGGTGGATACGTCACATATTCCCATTACCTCTCGCTGTGAGTCACTGTTTATTCCATAGGTCTTTAACTGCTTTCTTGTGACCCACAATTTTATAAATTATATTCTTATTTTGTGCTTATACTTCATATACTTACAAAAGTACAAAAAAAAATGTAACGTAATGCCATAACAACTAACTAACTAAACTTCACGCCACTTCCCTAGCGGGGTAGGCAAAGAGAACCGAACGCCATATAGCACGATCCTTACATACCTCACTCGCCTCTTCAACATTCATGATCCTTTTCATATGCCATAAAAACTGAACAGACAAATTATTAGATAAAAGTATATTACAATAAAACTTAACAACGTACGAGATAAATCTTAAAGTTTCGCCGGACGCCCTCAAGCGGACGTGTCTTTTCGCGTTTTGGAGTTTAGGACAACTAACGACCACTTGTGGTTCTCCCTCGGACCCGCCAAGCGCACAGCCGCTCCTCGCGTCGCTTGCCTTACTTATTTGTCCCCTTTTACAAGTTCGTTAGTAAATATGTACCTAGTAAATTTAAAGAAAGAAAGAAAAAATTTACTTGAAACACAGATAACAAAAAACAATTACAAGATAAACAAAAAACAAGGTATGTGTCAGAAGGGCGGCCGCTCAGCTCAAGTCGCGAGCTATCTGGAGGCAGATCGCGACGCTCGTTTACAGAGGGTGCCCAATCCTCATCCTCCAATGGACAAATACATTACACGATTATATTTTTTTATTGTGCAACACAACATATTACATCATGACAAAGCTATAACTTACAATAATAATGGTGTGTTATAATACTCCTCATACGTGTTATCACGGCGTGCAAAGAATGAGAAACAAAACTTTTTTTTTTAATAAAGTTGCTTAATCCAACACCTCGTAAGAAATTAGAAACTAATCAGAATTAAAATAAAAATCACTCAAAGGGATTTCCTTGTCTTGTATGCCTTTCAAAACATTTTAAATTGATCTTAAGTGAAAAACAGGTGCTGTCAGGAGCCATAATAACTGTAGAGCATGTAATAGAACAATTATGAATGTGAAATAAGCGAGTGATGTGTGTAAAGACCTTGTCACAGTCTCATGTCGTGTAGTTAGATTAGGTATTTTACCTGGCCTCATTGAAGATATAAAGTTTATTATCATCATCATCCTAGAACAGGTTATGCTACGGCTACACTATTGCGATACCGCGATAGTTTGATTTTCAATCCTGTTCTACAGAACGAAGACTGACAAAGAAACAAATAAAAATCTTCGCAATATTGCGATAACGTTGCCAGAGCATTAGAGTTATTCAGTCTGAATCCTCCGATTTCTGTCGAAGAAGAACGAACGAATTCGATTGTCTGCATACGTTGACGGTTACCTGAAATTAAAAAAAATAATTTAGTATAGCAACAATATACGGTAAATATAAGAAAATATTGTAGGCGAAGAACTCTACTGTATACTATATCAATATTTAACTTTTCTTTTGATGATTTTTGGATACTAACATCTTCATCAGTCGTGTAAAATATAAAGTGTTATAATAGCTACGTTAAAAACTCTGTAATATCTATTATAATAATGTAAATACATACATAACTTCACGCCCCTCATCCCCGAAGGGGTAGGCAAAGACCTCTTTAAACACATACAGCCAAAAATAAAACTGGACTGGGTTAGATGGAAAATTGTGAAAACGTAGTGACAAGTGGCCAGCTTTGATAATGTAAATGTTTGTGATAATATTTGAAGTAAGGTACCTAACATGTATAATTTTTATTCATTTACTAGCTTTTACTTAGTTACTTCTAGTTTTTTTTTTACATGAATGATGACCATATTTGTATTTTTTTTTAAATATTGTCTCAGTATAATATGATTTATGTAGATAATCTTAAAGCATCAAGGTTATTGAAATATTTTGAGGGAGTCCATGTATTGATTTATCCTAGGTATATACATAGGTACTTGATTGCAGGATATTTAAGGAAAACAAGCAAGTCCAAGAGTTTCGCGACCTCGTAACTTAAAGGTTAATAACATCTTTTCCGAGAAACCAATAGATGGTTTGTTGTACTTACCACTTACACCAGTTATCAGAACCGTTCCTTAGGAAAGTGTGTCGTCTTCCTATTTGAAGGATTTGTGTATTATCCTAAAATACACGTGGACTGCAAGTAGGACACTCGAATTATATATCTCATCCATAGATAAGGAACGATTTCATGTTTGTTATGTTCTAAGCTTTACATTTTGATTTATGTTCTAAATTGATTCAAATATATACCAACGAACAGTCAAATAGAGACTTTGATACTGGCCAGGAATTATTGCGATTACTAAGTACAGGCCGACCGTAATAGGTAACAGATAGTCTATGATAGACGTATCTAGTAAGACGGACAAACAGACTTGCGCTATCAAACTCAAACTCAAAATATCTTTATTTACGTAGTCCTCAAAAAAGCACTTGTAAATCGTCAAGTAATAAATACAAAATAGCACAATTTGAATCTACCACCGGTTCGGAATGTAGCATCTACCGAGAAGAAACCGGCAAGAAACTTGATAGTTACTTTTTTCAATCCATACATATTAAATTAATATTTATACCAAGCCATACAGTTAATGTTCGTTGAAGATTCAGGCGATTATTACAAGTAAAAGGTAAAACAGAGCAGACCAGCCTCTGAAGGTGGCATTTGTTGTATGACGTATGTGTCAGCCATTGTTTCACTCGATCATATTTGAGGGAATGTAACGACCCGCCACATAACGCCACCACCCCCGAAGCATTTATAATAATTACTATATAGTGATTGCCCACTGGTCGAAATACGACCATTATTATTGTTTTTTTTTTAATTATTATTGAAATATAAGTTCTTTTCTTTTCATATAAACTCTGAAATTCTCCATATAAACTTTAACTGTGCCAAATGTCATATGTCTCTTCCGTCCGCGTAATTCACATAAAATGGGGGACCAAGTTTTTGCTTCACGTATTAATATAAAGATAAACGTAAGGGAATTTATAATTGTATGTAAGAGGAAACTATAACATCAAAGCATGCATTCTAGATGCATGCATTAAAGAGATTACGGGCGTAATAATATGTAAACAAATTAAATTGTAAGGACAATTACGTTTAAGAGATACCTTTTAAACGTAATTGTCCTTACAATATAATTTTTCCTTACAAATAAATTTATTTTCAGTTCTGATTATTTTTTTTACCTATTAACATAAAACGTTACGTACCATAATCAATTAAGTTTGAATAGTTCTAATCAATCCAATTCAATATAAAGACTATAGCGGTAACACTCTTTATTTAAAATCTGATTCAAGTCTATTCGGCAGTCAGTACCCCTTCCCGGTCAGCGAGTCAAGTGGCGTCGTTAGCGCATATGCTCTCGAGCGCAGCGGGCGCCTCTCCGGTGCGCACGCGCCGGCCACGCGCCGCCCGCCATTGTGCGCTCGTTAGCGCTTTATGGCCATTGCGATGTTTATTGAGCTATTTGGCTACTGTTTTGAACTAATTCAATACATTATGGAGTCAAATAAAGAGTCGCTCAGAGGTAAGAGTTGTTTCTTGTTGAAGGAATGGGGTGGAGATTTATGAATGGATTTGACGTCATTCTATTGACACTTTCTCAATTAATGGTGTCGTAAAAGACAGAACACATGCTGCTATTACATCATGCTATGACGCTTTGTATGAGTAATTTTTTGTACAAGCAAGCTTCTGCTTAACTCAGATTGAAAGGGGTGGAAGTTAAATGGTTATTTATATTATTAGCTCGTAAAATTTAGGATCACGTCCGAGTCATCATCTTCCTAGCGTTATGTCCCGTGCTTAGACGGGGTCCGCTTCGACCATGATCCAAAATTTTGCGAGTCTGGTAATTACATTGAAGCTACTGCCGATCTGACCTTCGTAACCCTAAGATAGGGGAACCAGACAATTTTTGGATCACGGTTACAAATTCAAAGTTGTTTGAATTTGCAGGTTTCATCACGATGTTTTCCTTCACCGTCGAGCTAGTGGTATAAATATGTACATAGATTTGAAAAATCTAGAGGTACATGCCCGGGTTTGAACCCGCACTCCTCGGTTAAGAGGCGCGTGTCCTTACCATTAAGCCACCACCGCTCTAGGAGGGTTAGGATTAGGATCACGTCCGAGTACTACATCGATTAGGAACGAGACATAAAGTTGACGGATAATAAAATACTTGTGACCTGTTTGGTATTTCCATAAAGCATATTAATCATATTATTCCTATTATTGCACCATACTTAGCGGATATCTTTAATTCCTGTATTGATAGTGGTGTGTTTCCGGACTTAATGAAACATAGTAAGGTCTTACCATTATTCAAATCTGGTTGTAAACAGGACCCTAATAATTTTAGACCTATATCAATTTTACCCACACTAAGTAAAGTTTTTGAAAAAATTATTAATGAACAATTGTTAGCTCATTTCACACAAAATAAACTTTTACATTCGGAACAGTATGGCTTCTGCAGAGGTCGTTCCACAACTGATGCTGGAATTGCGCTCATAAAACATATATATGAGGCCTGGGAAAACTCACTCAATGCTCTTGGTGTATTCTGTGATTTATCCAAGGCATTTGATTGTGTTGATCACCGGACTCTCATTTGCAAATTGGACCATTACGGCGTCAAAGATCTTGCTCTGGAACTTATTACATCATACATTAATTCCAGAATTCAAAGAGTTGATATAAACGGAGCTCTTTCTACAGGATCGAAGGTTACCATGGGTGTCCCTCAAGGATCTATTCTGGGCCCTTTCCTATTTTTAATTTATATTAATGATTTGCCATTCTGTGTTAAAGACTTATGTAAGATTGTATTATTTGCTGATGACACATCGCTCATTTTTAACATTGATAGAAGTAAAAATAATTTTGATGACGTAAATAATACTCTCTCGATGGTCTTAAATTGGTTTACAGTAAATAACCTACAGCTTAATGCAACAAAAACAAAATGTGTGAATTTTGTTCTTCCAAACGTAAGACAAGTAGATGTAAGCCTAAAGTTGGACGGCGACAAATTGGAATTAGTCGAATCGACCGTCTTTTTAGGTATTAATCTAGACTCAAAGCTGCAGTGGAATTATCAGATTTCTATTCTTGCCCGGAAGCTTAGTTCAGCTGTTTTTGCGATTAGGAGAATTAGACAACTTACAGACGTTGCAACATCTCGTCTGGTCTATTTCAGTTACTTTCATAGCATCATGTCTTACGGTATTCTTCTTTGGGGAAAGGCAGCAGAAATCCAGACTATCTTTCTTCTTCAAAAACGAGCTATTAGGTCTATCTACAATCTAAACACTCGAGACTCTCTTAGGGAGTTATTCAAGCAAATTGGGATTCTCACCGTTGCCTCACAGTACATATATAGCTGCATCTTATATGTGCATCAAAACATCAATTTGTTTACTAAAAAATGTGATGTGCATAATAAAAATACAAGAAATAAGTTTAAGATAGCAATACCACGTTTCAGACTTCAAAAGTTGTCACGTAGCTTTATGGGACAAAGTATAAATTACTATAATAAAATTCCCGCAAGTATCATAACATTGCCTCTCATTCAGTTCAAACAGTACATTAAAAATACCTTACTACAAAAAGGTTATTATACTACTGACGATTATCTGAACGATAAGACAGCTTGGGTAAATGAATCTCCATTGGGATCTAATGTGAAATCTTTAATAGTGTAGTCTGAATCTTGTACACCTTTTCCTATGGTTAGTGGCTGATGTTGGATATTTGTGACCTTTTTCTTTTTAGTTTTTTTAATTAATTGCTGAGATAGCCTGAGTAGTCATGCTCACTTAATTGCCTCTGGGGTGGTGGCGTTATGTGGCGGGTCGTTACATTCCCTCTGATATGGTTGAGTGAAATGATGGCTGACACATACGTCATGCTTGTGCACAGGTGCCACCTTTGGGGGCTGGTCTGCTCTGGTTAATCTTACACTTTTATTGTAAGTCATCATATTATGTCATCTCCCGCAGTCATTAATTGTATGATTTGGTTTAGAACATTTAAAAAAAAAACGTGTATATTACTCATGTATATTTTGACGCTGAAAAGAGTAACTACCGAGTTTCTTGCCGGTTTCTTCTCGGTAGAATCAGCATTCCGAACCGGTGGTAGATTCACATTGCTTAAAAAATTTTGTAAAATTGACGATTTATAAGTGCTTTTTTTTTTGAGGCCTACATGAATAAAGAAATTTTGAATTTTGAATTTTGAATTTTGAATACCAAATACAAACGCAAAATGTCTAAAAATATAACTATTTCCCGTTTTAATACATACATAGAATCAGGCCCATAATCTCTGAAAGGGTAGGCAGAGTCAAAGGGGCAGCAAGCCCCTTTAACCACATTCAGCCAAAAATAAAACTGGGCTGGGTTAGATGGAAAATTGGAAAAAATCTGTGACAAGTGGCTAGCTTGTCACCTAGACAATCACATACCCAAAACCCGCTATACCATTAGTCGCTTTACCATTAGTCGCCTTTTACGACATGGTAGGCAAGAACGACATTTGGCATATTATTTTGAAGTCCCAGACCAATATGGAACAAGACAAGTGTCTAGCTCGTCGCCTACTTAGTTACATACCCAAAAGCCCGTAAACCATTAGTCGCCTTTTACGACATGCTAGGCAAGAACCACATTTGGCACATTCATTATTTTGTCCCACATCAACATGGGCCAAGTCCCAGACCAACATGGGAGATG
This sequence comes from Glyphodes perspectalis, assembly GCA_951394215.1. NCBI lineage: Eukaryota > Metazoa > Arthropoda > Insecta > Lepidoptera > Crambidae > Glyphodes > Glyphodes perspectalis. Next base: position 17,940,885 of record OX596201.1, on the reverse strand, counting down.
GTTAACATTTTTAAGATTTGTGATTATCTAACAATACTTACACTGTTCTAAACGAGTAGTATACCTACACTTGAAAAATTACAAAACCAGTGATTTAAACTATCAATCACCAGTTGTAATAGTATGATTGTTTTTTTATTGAGTGTAAAGAGCTGAATACACGGCGCCCCCGGACAGGGCACAGTTTGCGGCACAAATAATGCTTGCATAATAATAACAACGCCCCCGGATCATTGTTCAATCACTCTCTAACAAACAACTTGATCTAACGATTGTACTGCGCCTTACAAAAGTTGATACTTGAAGAATTTAGAATACTTCTGATTTGCTATTTTCTGTCTAAACATTACCTTACCTATTGTTATAAGGATAATGTCGATGTACTTATTAATATATGTGTATGTATTATAGTAATTAAGGCATTTATTATTTATAGGCTTTATTCCTATGTTAAGCAGTTTTAGTTAAATCACAAGGATGTTTAAAATACTGGTTCTCTCTTAGTTGATTAATCATTACATTCATTGATCTGACTCCGAGCTAAGTAGCTTAAGCACTTGTGTTACGGATATCAGATTCAACAGTGGTATTGCAAATATATACTTAAATATTACATATTAACACCCAGACACAGAACAAACAAAAGTATTTATCACACGATTGTTTGTACTGGGTGGGGATCGAACCCACAACTCTTGGCGCATAGCGCAGGGTTACTACTAAATGCACCATCGAGCCAGTCAATACGTAAATGGTAAATTTATTTTGCGCGCAATGTTAACAGTTGACATAATTTGCATGAAAAGCATTTAATACAGAAATGTTTAAAATTTAAATTAGGGTAACGGGGTAAATCGACTACTTACATAGTTCTCCTAAAATATAGCCTATGTATGGAACATAATGTAAATATGTGTATTGCTGTTAGTGTACCATTTATAATAACCAACACAAATACGTACAAAAACCACCAATATAGTAACCCCTACTTTGATGGATGGATGGATGGATGGGTCGCAGTCGGATCAAAAAACACACAGAGAGACACAAGAAGACTCACGACTCCCAGCTCTATTTAATAGATCAGGCATAAAAATTGCTTTTATGACTTTTAATTTCGATACGTTATGACTTTTAATTTTAATACGTTATGACTTTTAATTTCGATACGTTATGACTTTTAATTTCGTTACTATCAATATAAAGTATCAAGACGTCTTCATCGGCTTATGGCCGGGTCGCGTCGCTAAAGGCCCAGCGGGACACCGCTAATTTGTCACGCGCCGCCGAAAGCGCGGAGTGCGCCGTCCTCCAGCCGAGAGGAGGTGCCTCGAGGAGGGATTGCGATCGGATCTAGGCACGACGAGGAGTAGCTTTTGCAGGTAACTGCATTAATATTAGAGAAATGAACAATACAAATCAAAGTCTACAGACTTTACTTTGACTGATTACGGGAATATCTTTAAAAAAATAACATAATTGGAAGTAGCGTATCACGATTTCCAAAAAGTCAAAGGTGTGAAGTAGGTACTAAGACTCTGTAGATTGATCATGGGTGTCGGCACACCTTGCTTCAGGTCCAGGACATCTCTAATTGGTCATGCGCCGCGATAGCGCGGAGTGCGTCGTCCTGCAGCCAAGAGGCCGAGGTGCCTCGGGGTGGGATCGCGATCGGATCTAGGCACGACTGCGTAGATCCGATCGCGAAGTTTGCAAAGGCCACTTTGCAAACTTTCTTTCAATCGCAACATTCTGGTATATCTTAAAATAAAAATTTATAGTTTGTAACCCGAGAAAAAGGAAATTAGAGGAAGTCCATTCCAATTTTGAATGAAGTTGCTGTAAATACACGAAGTCCGTAATCTAATTACAAAATAGTCTTAAGTATCTTTCAGAAAAAGAAATCGTAGGTCGAATTTCATAATGTTAGGGGATGAATAAATAATTTGTTGCCCATAGTCAAAGTCAAAGTCAAAATACTCTTTATTTATATAGGTTTGAAACAAACACTTATAAATCGTTAATTCAACAGGAAAATCAACTAATAATATGAATCTACCACCGGTTCGGAATGTTGCTTCTACCGAGAAGAAACCGGCAAGAAACTCGGTAGTTACTCTTTTCAACAACATATTTTACAGGGGTGTATAGATCATATTTGCATTTGAACCATGTTGTGAAGACACCAAAATATAAAATAACGATGTTTACATAATTTAGCACAAGTAATTAATTGTGAGAAAGCGGTCTGGCAAAATATGTACTTATACTCAAGAAAGTAGTAATAATACTACTTAAAAGTAACATGACTAAATTACTTTCTTCTACTAATGCATTGTTGGTATATTTTGCAGAATTAAGTTTTTAAAACAAATTTTATCAGAGACCGACATTGAAACGCGAGTTTGGAAGCCTGCTGACCCTGACACATAATTTTATAAGCATTAGAAGAAAGAAAAACTTATTATTAAAAGATTCTCAAGGGCCAAAAAAATGTTCCATGCCCTGTGTAAGAACTATGTTAATTTGTTCGGTACTTTTTTGAATTCAGGCTGAATTTCCTTCCTTTCTTGAGACAGAAATCTAAAAATGTCTCCGTACATCAACGTATTTTGTACATCCTTAAGGCTTCCAAGTTACACTCGTTAGCGATGTTTCCGTCGAAAATATTCATGCGTAAACTTTGAGACCTCTCCCGTGGGCTTAAACCATGTTTATGCGAGATTATAACGAGGAACACTCCGCGCCCCCCACTTCATACCGTAACGAGTAATCGCGGCTCGCTACCTGGCGAGCCGATGCCATGAAAGGCGGCCGCGGCCTCGCCCTGAATACTTTTGCCCACTCTCCACCATTTTCACGCAAATTAAAAGACACAAACGCAACCATAAACAAGATTTCCCGCGCGCGCTAAAACACACCATTCACAGACGTCGTATTCAATTGCTCGAGAGCGAAACGGAACGCCCCGAGGCATTAATTAGAGCAGAAACTCGTGTCTATGGCCGTTCCTTTTTTAAAAGTGAGTCTTTATACGGGCCCCGCCTTTGTGCGGTTTCGTGGTTAAGTGTCGGGCCGGGTGTCGCTGCTTTAGCGGGCCGCGGAGCCTCTGAGGAGATCGTGTTTGACACTAATGATCGGTGCCATACTTACTTAGGAAGATAAAGCGACATCAAATCCGATCGAATTTCAGAGAAAAGCCTGTTATTGCTGAAGTTTTTTACTTTAAGAGAAGTAGGTGCAGGTCCTATTTATATCGATACAATTATATTGATACACTATAAGACAAGAAGACAAGACCTAAAAACAAATGCAGAAGATGCAAATTGTTTTAAATGATTTTCTATGAAGTTCCATATTAAATACACAAATCACACACTTTAATATAAATTTAGACGATTCTTTCCCTAGTAGCTATCTCATGGTCGACGGTAAATAGTCTAAAGCTAGTTACTGTTTATCTATGTTAGTGGATATGGTAATGGGGTAACTGAAACATCACCAAACATAGACAAGTTTCTAATCTAATCTTATTGCGGTATTTAGATAAACATTAAAATTATATTAGGTGACGCTTTTTTTCTTTTTCTTAGGTACAACACACAATGACGAAGACCAGCCAAGGTGCAATTCGACAGCGACCAGTCAGAACCTGGAAACGTCAGACGTCGAAGACGATATCTCTGTTGGTGACAATCGAAGCGAAACCTCTACTCCGAAAGCTTCTTCGACCTTCGAACCCACCCACGAGGCTTTCCAGAAGAAAGCAGACTTGGAAGAAAACGAGTGCTCCTCTCCTATCGAATACAATTTGAATAATCGAATACCTAACTCTAACTACAACTCTCCATTCAAAGAAGATGACAACGAATTTGAGAATCGAACAGAAGATCGGCTAAAGTATTACGATAGCGGTCTCTTTCACTTATACAGGTCAGAGAGGGAGAGTAACAAGGATGATAATAATGAGAATGGTTCTGCTTTCGGGCGCATGAGTGGGATTTCGGAAAGCATTTACGGGAGGTCAATGGATTTGTCGAAGAGTTCGTTCCAGACGCAGCTGCTAGCCGGGTTTGCCGCTTCAGTAATGGCTGGCAACTCGCAGAGGGAGTCGCAGGAATCTTCTGGTAAATCTGGTGGTTTAAATTAAGTGTAGTAGTAGTCGATGATACCTATTGGAGTAAACGTTGCAATGGACTCTTTTTTAAGAAACCCTTATATGATGTTGAATTTCACTTGAAACCTCGATTACCAAAAAAATAGTTGGCTTTTTATATGAAGCAGTAAAGCACTTAGTTGATTTCATAGAAATAAACCTAGTACAAACCAGCAGTCAAAATGTGCATGCTGCCATCATATAAAAAATATATGATGGCAGCATGCACATTTTGACTGCTTTTTAACATTAAGCGTACCAAATTTCATCGTAATTTTGTAGGGCAGATAGGCTTTCGCATGTATAATATTAGTATAGAAAGGGTTGTCTTTAAGATGTTTTTATTTTCAACAGACCGTCAGCCACCCACTCGTCCCGCCGCGCCGAGCGCGGGCCGCAAGCCGCGGCGCCGGCGCACTGCCTTCACGCACGCGCAGCTCGCTTACTTGGAGCGCAAGTTCCGTTGCCAGAAGTACCTGAGCGTGGCCGACCGCGGCGACGTAGCTGATGCCCTCAGCCTCAGCGAGACGCAGGTCAAAACCTGGTACCAGAACAGACGGTAAGTGTTGTATGGTAATCTTGTAGAAGTATACGTAAATAGAAAAACGTATTTATAAATTTACATAAATTAAAATACAAATTATATTAATTAATTTAATGAGTTATTAACTTATGTGAAAAAAAGCGGTGGAGGTGTTGCTGCATGCAAAAGAATTTAATGAAAAATAGAATACACCACGTTGGGTGCCAAGTAGGAAATTATGTTGGCAAATAGTCTTTGTAAACATATAGAAAAACATTGATATTTCAATATAATATAATAAAAGGTAATTGCATTGTTTCTACAAAAAAAAACAAATGGTAAGCATGAATGCTAAAACCACGTTGGGTGCCAAGATGAATCTAGGCATACAATCATTGAGTTATTATTGAATGACGCGCATGTCTCATATCACAATTCCTTAAATCGTCAATATTAGTACAATGACCATCTGTAAATATACTTTTATTTGTCACGGATGTGATTGACAGCGCAGTTGATACAATGGCTTAGTCTTCACGTGTAATTAGAGGGGCGCGGATCGATCGCCCTAAGTCAGACTTGACAGATAGTATGGGTAGTGTTGATGGCAATTTGGCTTAAAACTAGTGCTTGCGCCAGTTTAGTAACTAACTAATTGATGATAAGTTAGCTGATATTCATTTGTTTATAATACCTTTGTCTGACCAGATTAGGTACTTATTATACGACATAATCTCTAAAATAAACCAATGTTCAAGGATGACAATAATACCTACCATGGCATCTGCGAAAATAATAGTAAACACAACTTTAACATTGACGTCGATCATACCGATCGCTACTTTGCGTAGATTTGTTTAAAACAAAAAATGCATACCTAATTAATTTATTACCCGTCAAATCTTCCTAGGACAAAATGGAAGCGCCAGAATCAACTGCGCTTAGAGCAGCTGCGCGCGCAGGCGGCGACGGGCGAGCGCGAGCTGTCAGCGCACGCGCTGCCGCTGGCGTGCGCGCTGCTGCCGCCCTACCCCGCCTACATGCATTGCCATCTGTGAAGCGGCGTATAGTTGCAGAGCTATCGATTGTTATATTATCGTTGACCTCATAAACGATTTAGGATGTCGATAGTGTCATCAAAAGTATCACTATTGTCTAAGCGCTATAGATATGTACTACCGATTAATAATATCGATAGCGCTAAATTGAAGTTATAGTATCGATTCATTCTGAACCGGATTCGTAGCCATGGATAACGGACTCTCATAGGCAGCGATTAACCAGCGTCACAGCTGGATTCGAGCTACTGTCCACGTCCATTTTTATTGAGCAGTATAACTTTGCGCTACGTTTCGTAATAACGCCAAATCAGTACAGTGCCCCGGATGTCTCAATTCATTAAATGAAAGTTTGTTAGCGCACGGCACATTGCGCAATAACGAAATTTGAAAAGTGCTGAGTTATGCTCTCACGCCTTGCGCTTAACGCGTTTGCATCACAGCGCAATTTTGAACTAGCTCAATGATTACTGAGTTTTCGTAAACATTTTTGCTGTATTCCCCATGTCTAATTCATTTGTCAGCATCATGTGAAGGTTATGTCGTTTCGTTTAGTAAAAATATTAGTAAAGTACCTAATTTTAATCTCATTTCAAAATAATAGTTACTGTGGGGTCCATTGTTTATTTGTCCTGAATTTTTATTTTATTTTATTAGTGTGTATTCGAAAGTTTAGTTTGGTGGTTGTTATTAATCCCCTTGTTGTCTCTTAAAGGAATGTAAGACGAACTGTTTGACGAGTAGTATTCGTAAAATGTATGTTTAGCACTATACTACAAGTGACTTCGGGCAGCGGCGGATTTACAGTCTTGGCCGCCCTAGGCCCCAGGCTATAACTCTCAGTACTAAAACGTCATCGTCTTAATTTTTATCACGATTGGCCACCTCTAATATCTGGCCGCCCTAGGCCCGGGCCTACTGGGCCTTAGGGTAAATCCGCCACTGACTTCGGGATAAATAAGACAAGGACGATATTCAAAAATGTACAGAGTGTATAATAGGAGTACACTTTTGCTTTTAAATAAACTGTCAAAAAAAGGTTAAAAAATTACAATAGATTTTTTAATACCCCTTGGCTTGTAATTAGTGTTGCCGCTCGATAGGGCAATATTAGTAGCGTATCGATACGCTAGGATATTGAAGAGCAATTAACTATCGATACTCTCGATAGTATTTCACTAATTCCATTGGTTGGCAGCGAACGAAACTATCGATACTATCGACAGTATTGCTATTTATCGATAGTATTGCACTAACAGAGACATCGATACTATTGATACTATCGATTGTCCTATCTATCGTATACCTACATGATTTAGCCGTTAAACTATCGATTGCAAAACTATCGATTTTTTCGGCAACACTACTTGTGATGAAAAATTATAAAAGTAGTAATTAGTTTAGACTTAATGATCTAGATTGTTTAATGCTTCATTACTATGACAAGGATTTAAATCTATGTAACACTTCACTGGTCTTGAACGTAGTGAAAAATGTTGTCGAATTAGATTTGAAAATGTTAGTAGTATATGATGCTCGTTTAAGCTAATAGCTAAACAGTTTTCTTAGTAGGTATTTGAACTGTATTCAAGTTTAGAGATGTAACTATCATTGTGCAATAAATAGCATTTGTTGAATAAGTTTTAGTGTAAGTAAGTTGTTGATGTGAATGTGTAAATATTTAAACCTACTTAAATCCTGGTCTATTGTATTTGGATGTAGCAGAAATATAATTAATTATACTTTAATTTATACTCACGAATCAATGAGTTTTATTTAATCACCCGTTTAAAATAAAGTCATATTAAACCAATTTGCGATTTTTACCGAAATGGCCGCCATTATAAACCGGTAATTTTTAAAAACAAAATTATTAATTACATCATTGCTTTGTAACAGCATCATGTTTAAGTGATTTCCAAAATTCGAAATCAAAATCAAATAATCCTAATCTAGTTTCAATTATAAGTAGGTAACTATAGAATCTGCCTACCCTAATGATATGTGATATTACAAGACGTAATGTATGTAATAGTCATGTCGGTATAAGTATGTCTATCAGATACTTGATATTTGTAGGTCGCAAAACAGCAATCGTAATAAAACAATCCCAAAAGCACAGTTTGGTTTTCAATTGCCGGGATTGCCGCCGACACCCATTCGCGTCCATTTGGCGCGAATTATGTAAATGTTTGGCGCCATTTCGACTCGCTGACAACTGACAATTTGCATCTCTTAGCGGCTTGTTAACACCGCCGAAGGGAGGCAGCGGCTGCAGCGCTGACTAACTTTGGACGGAGTTTGTAGTCATTGTTGGTTTTGGCATATTTGCTGTTAAGTCTTGCAATGATAAATAAAAATGTGACATGCAATAATAATTTAGGATTCTAATTTAAATACATAACACCACTATTAACAATGGAGAATGAAAGTGTATGGGACAGTGAATATTATACGCGTATAGCTTAATCAAACCCCTTATTATTGGTAGGCGCGATAGTAGTTAATATGTCTTAGCTCTAAAGCCTTATTTTGATTACTCATAATGTATATAGGTGTAGTTAAAAATAAAATGCAAATTCGGTGCAGCCGTTCGCTACTGATACGCTTAGTTATTAATATAATTTAGAATAATTATTACCAAAAGTGTTTTTTTTATTTATAGGTATTACAAACTTAGTTCATACCAATTCTGTAATTTAATCTAGTACGAGTAGTACAATTTTATAATGCAATAATTTTAAGTTTAAATATATTTTTTTTGGAAGACAAAAAGCGCTACAGCGCTCGAATGATGTACTCAGAAACAGACTGGCAAGTTTGACGGGGTCTCAAAGTCGTATTATCTGTCAATTTATTCAAACGAGATGCTAATTTCAGGGCTTTTCGTTTCGAAATTGTGATTATTTATCTGCGTCTTTATTTTAGATTTGAGCAAACGAAGGTTTATTAAAGGGTGGGGTCGTGCTGCGTGGTAATTGGGCTGTTTTGATCTCGCGGCGAGCGGGGGATGGGATGGGTAATTGGAGTATTTTCCCAGCGTTTGAAGGGTGGTTATGTCGGGCAAGGCTGAATGGATTAGTTAGCACAGATAACGATCTGCCAATGATGCCTCGTAATAGCCGGTTTGAGCCGGCGCTGAGGTTAGTTAAGGTTAATTTGTCGTCTGTTATTTGGCATTTTGGTTAGAGTGATCTAAATGATTGCTATTGTTTTGTAATAATCCGCTTGTGCGATGAGCATTGATTAGATTTAAGATATGATCTACTATTATGTATATTATCGTAATGTATGATCTATATATTTTGTTAAAGTGAACATTAATACTATAATTGATAACTATTATATCGAATTAGTCATATTACTTATTACGATACCTTATTTTATACATCAGTTTTCTAGCGATATAATAATAATAATAAATAATATTAAATTTTCCAGACTGACACACCAATTCCCTAGTTCCAAACTAAGCTTATAAGCTTGTGCTATGGATACTAGGTGAACGGATAGACATACTTAAAAAAGTTTATAAACATCCATGACTCGAGTACAAATGTCCATGTTCATCACACGAAACACGTGCCTCTAGCGGGACTTGAAACCGCGACTCTTGGTTTCGTGGTTAGGGTCTCTGACCACTCGACCAACGGGCCTGTCAAAATATGCCTCGATTATATTTGGGAGCTGTTTTGACCTTCTACAGTTAGCGAGCCTTTCTCTGATCCCTAGTCCCTTACCCTAAGGTAGGAGTACCAGGCAAGTAGGATCATGCTTATATGGATGACCAGGATTTTTCGCGACGATTCTCTCAGCGGATTTAGGGGTATAAATATTTATTTTTTTATAAATAAAATATAAATATTTTATTTTATAATATATTCTCTTATATCTATTTTATACGAGAAACCGATTAGTAATTCCCTTTGCCAATTCAAGTTTTCTTAAATATGAAGTAAACTTATACTTGTATCATTTGGCATGTAATCATCATCTTCCAAGCGCTATGTCCCGTGCTTCTACGGGGTCCGCTTAGACCATGATCCAGGATTTAATGAGTCTGGTCAGTCAGTCATTGAAGCGACTGCCGATCTGAACTTCGTAACCCTTAGATAGGGAAACCAGACAAAATTTCGATTATGGTTACAAATTCAAAGTTGTTTTGAATTTGCAGGTTTCATCACGATGTTTTCCCTCACCGTCGAGCTAGTAGTATAAATATGTACATAGATTTGAAAAATCTATAGGTAAATGCCCGGGTTTGAACCCGCACTCCTCGGCTAAGAGGCGCGTGTCCTTACCATTGAGCTACCACCGCTGTTTCATCATAGGGCATGTAATATGAGAATTAATAATCGCTTCTGTATTTCAGTACCATTTCCTTATGTTGTTTATTCCACGCATCGCGAAGCGTGAGAAAACAATGTGATGTTAATTAATTAAAAAATAGTTTTAGTTGCAATACACCTCCGACCAATGTGACCGCATGGAGATAACATGTTATTTCTATGTAACATAATTTTGTTATTAACTATATTTAGTATTAATGCTGACAAAGTTGTAAGCAACGAGGGTAGAGATGATAAGGATGCGAAAACAGACAAAAACACTTATAGTCATTTGGAGAGAAGATTTATAGATAAGCTGGACGATACAGAATGGCACATTTCGCATTTGAAAGACACGGATTTTGAATCCAGGAAAAGTGGGTGCGATGAAGATACGTTTGAAGACAAGGTGAATAAGTATAGAAAAAGGTTGTTAAATGATGGCGCGTTGGTTGACTACGTGTCAGCTGACGCTTTGCCGTTCGACGTGAAAGATTTGAAGCAAGACATTTGTAAGGTGCCTGATAAAAAAGGCAAATTTAGTAGCCAGACGACGCAACCCCCTAAAGTTGACGTCACGGCTGACGCAATCACTGATCAAAAGGAAACTAGAACTACGCCGGTTTTGAAGAAAGTGAACACTGAAAGTGATGACATAGAGAAGCTAAATGTCGTTACAACGACAGACAAGAGTGAGAAAAAAGATGCTCGAAAAGATGCGGGTGACAAGGACAGCAGGAGGGCGAGCGAGTACGCGTTCAGCTCGGTGGAGTATTACGACGAGAGCGTCACCTTCGACGAGTCGGTGTGCCCTGATGATGTGGAGGTGATCACGTTGGAGATAGACCACATCCGCAACTACGACTTGCGCTGCGAGCAAGTGCTCATGTGGAGGAGTCTTGAATAGCCGTGAATAGACTTAAGCGGGATTTATATTTGTCTGACGTGATGTGTCGTGACACATCAGAACAGAATCGGTTTCATTTCATACGTTCAGTTTGTGTCAGTAATGCGACACAACACAGAGCATTTTATATACCCGAGTATAAACGTTACTATAATAAATGTATGGTACCCATGTTCTGATGCATCACTTGTTCACGTCAGACATATATAAATAGAGCTTCTGTTTGTAACTAACTGCGGAGGTGCAAGACTTGCAATAGAGTTCATATTCCGCTGAATTGTTTTTATTTAATAATATTTGTATGCTATTTTTATAACTGACTGGCCTGTTGGTCGAGTGGTCAGAGACCCTGGCCACGAAACCAAGGGTCGCGGGTTCGAATCCCGCTAAGGGCAAATGTTTCGTGGAATAAACATGAACATTTGTACTCGAGTCATGGATGTTTATAAAAGTATTTAAGTAGGTCTATCCGTTCACCTAGTATCCATAGTACAAGCATAAGCTTAGTTTGGAACTAGGGAATTGGTGTGTCAGTCTGGAGAATTTATTTATTTATATATTTATGAGTGTATATGTATACCAAGGGCGGTAGTTTTATGTCCGCATCGGGACAAAAAGTTGTTGGTAATACAGACATTTCTCTCAGGTCTGATTTTTAACCGACTTTAAAAAAAGGAGGAGGTTCTCAATTCGACTGAATTTTTATCTGTAGTTCTTGGGTGTTTCTGGTTTCCGTAATATAAATGCTTATTTTATTTACTTCGGAATCAGCTCAATATTATGACGACATTCATTATACTAGTGATCGCCCACTTGTCGAAATTCGACCATTTTTTTTTTTATTAACTAACTAACTAAACTTCACGCCACTTCCCTAGCGAGGTAGGCAGGTTTTTTTAATTATTTATTGAAAAATTAGTATTCTGCACTTCTTATCCAAATAAACTTTAATTGTGCCAAATCTCATACTCCTCCGTCCATGTGATTTTCATAAAAAGTTAAATTTTTGCTTCACGTGTTAATATAATATATAGATGCCGTTGTCTCTAATGTCTAGCACCGCCGCTGATCATTATTATCTACCAATTACTATCTAGTGTTCGTCCATCATCTGTAATATAGTGTCATTGAAAATTAGGATTTTTTTAAATTTTGACACGATGATACATCTAATACGCTCGTAGTTTTTTAATAAAAAATTAAAGCTCCTTTTTCGCTTTTATTTACGTACCTATACATTTTACATGAGACTAGCAGCTCGCCCCGACTTCTTTTGGTTTGTAGTCTAGCACTGGATAGAGATAATTTTAATTGAAATAAAACAAAAACAATAGTTGCGTTTGACCTTTGCCCGACTGAAATAAGTTAGGATAGAAAAATTATTGTCAATAGATAGTTAAAACATGTTCTAAGATGTGAAATCAGGTAGATATTAAGGAGATAATGTATCTCAAAATTTCAGTCCGAGTTGAGTGTAGGCCCTTTTTGTCTCGATTCCTTTATGTACTTTAGAACACGCACAATGGGGTTTTTTACTTAAAAAAACTATATATATATATATATATATATATATATATATATATATATATATATATATATATATATATATATATATATTATTGTCAAAAAATATTGAATACGTATTTTTTATTTTATCTAATACTCGAAAATTTACGAAGATACAGCGCTTCAAAGATCCTAAATGGGGCGCTTTACGTCACTTGGTCGTTAAAATTTGACCCACTTAGTGATATCACGCAGTACTTTAACGCTTTATTAATTTTTAGTATGCTAAACAAAAGAAAAAATACGTAAGCAATTTTTTTTTTAATCTCAAAAGTGAACTACATTTTTTTTTTGTAAAATAGCCTATAGAGATCATTTTGAGTAACGTCCATATTTAATTTTGATAGGTTAAACTTAGAATCGATAAACAATATTTAAGGAATATATACTTTTATATGCTAACTACAGAGCAATTTGCTCCTGGGCTGGTCTTAAAATTACCTGGGACTTATAGCTCCTTTGTACATGCACATGTTTAACTTACATCTTAATTTTATTTAGTCATTCCATGTACCTAGTTACAACCTTGCAGTCCGATGTACCTACAGCCATCTGGTGGCAGTAAATATTATGCATTCACATTAAGCACAACAGACTATCCCTATCTTGTTCCAGCCATGTGTCCTGTGTTCCTGAGGGAAGAATTTAGTTACCTAAAGTTGTCAGTAGATGCCGTGCAAAAATTATTCTCGTAGCATTTCGTAGCCGTTACGAAATACGACGGACTACAACATCGTGCGGGAAAATTGTGGCAGATGGCGCTAGTTGTATGTATAAACCACAGGGTCTATTTTGTACAAGTTCCATGCTGTTTTATTAAATATATGGTTAACAACAAATACCGTACTATACATATTTTCAATCTTTGTTTAATAAAACGTATGTTTTAAAATTGCAGACGAAACATTTTGAAGGCAAAATGTGTTACATTTTTTAAGTAGGTAAAACGTTAATGTACCTATAAGATATTTAAAATAATTTTAGTCGATTCATGAGTTTTGTTTTTTAAATTTAAGAATGATGCAACTTTCTATTTGTCGTCTCTATCCCTCTTTATAAAAACCGATGAAAGCACAGAACAGACAGAGATAGCAGGTAGTCACTCGGTATCGGGTATCAATTTACAGACTTTCGCTTTCATTAGCCCCTGTCCGCTTCCCCTGCACTCGATGACGTCTCGATAGCTTATGATGCCCTGGTACATCGCATGGGGATCGGGGTGATTTGACCCAGAAAGATTGGGCCCATGATCCTAGATTGAGCGAGATTGGTTTTTACATTGAAGTACCAGCTCCGTGATCTTTGTGATCTTAACAGGGTTATGATACGAGGGTTGTTTGAAAAGTTTCCGACCTAACAAATACAGATTTTTTTTTCTTAATTTTTTTGTTAATTTTTTACATATTCTTCTTGTAATTCTAGACACATCTGCTAGCGATGCTTCCATCTCTCTAACCCATCCACATAGTACCTGGCCTTTTTATAAATTGGATATAACTTAGCCTTCCACTTGGATGTGCAGGTTTTCTCACAAAGCTGTAGAATAAATACGGGACTAGATTGGAAAGTCCGATGTTGGTCTGGGACTTAAAAAATAATGTGTCAACTGTGTTTTTTGCTTAGCATGTCGTAAAGGGCGACTAATCGTATATTTTCGCAATTTTTGATCTAACCCAGTACAGTTTTGTTTTTGGCTAAATGTGGTTAAAGGGGCCTGCTGCCCCTTTGACTCTTCCTACCCCTCCGGGGATTATGGGCGTGAAGTTATGTATGTATGTATGTGGATTGGAAAATCCTTCAACCTCTGTACCTCTCCGAGTTGGACTCTGCACGCATGTATAATTTTTACCATTTAGGTTTAAAAAGGAACTGCAGTGGAGATTCTCATCCATTAGAGTGTAGTATTTTAATATTATTGTTCTATTTGTATCATTTTTGTTCTTGTAACTAGAGACTAACTTGGCCTATGTCCAACAGTGGACTGCAACAGGCTGATGATGATGATGATGAACTAGAGAAAACAAATAAATAGTTGATGTAGCATTTTTGTATGAAAATTACTTCCACACCTCAGGTTATAAATTACCTGCTAATCAAATTTAGACCTTGAGTGTTATAAATCTAGCTCGATTAACCACCGTAAGGAGGCATTAGAAGCCGTACAAGCGCCGAGTCGCCGTATGCCAAGGTTTTTGGGCCAGTCGCGCCGCGCGCCGCGCCGCGGTAATCTGTCACGGTGTTTGATATCTTAACATAGCCTCCTATAGCTAACATATAACATATTAAGTAGTAAGTACCTGAATTTATGGGATTTTTTAATGTAATAGTCATATATATACTTTATAAGCTCTTTAACCCAGCTGGACAGCAACGGTGGTGGGAAATTTCGTAGTTAAAATCACAACCAAAATATTGCATTATGTGGGTATTTGTTTTAATGTAGGTATGTATTTTTTTTTTATTTTACGATTGTTTTTTCTATGAATAATAACATGTTTTTAAACAATCCTGTTTAAAATTTAAATCTAGATGCCATGGTGTCCAAGTTTATAAAACAAAAAACTAATTTGAACACAGATTACAAATATATTATTGTTTAGATATAACTTGTGGTCATTTATGTAAAAATGGATTAATACTTTAGTGCCAGCGAAATTATATTGAATCCCTATAGAACGTTATTTTTTTTAATTATTTTTTAACATAACCTGTCAACTTTACCCATGAATAAGCAATATTTAGTACGAGGAAAGTGGTTGTGTTTTCTCTACTTCTTCATTAATGCCCACCGTCTTCGTCTTTAAACGTCGTGTCGCTGTCTAAATTCATCTAGCTTGATACACAGACGTACGGCTTACGTTTTTGGGACTCTGTGTAGTTACCCAGTGCCAGTGATGTGATGGTCTATGAATAAGAATATAGTAAGGTTATGAGTGAAATTATCACATGTACTGAACTTAGTGAGCGGTTTTTTGGTTGGTTCCTGCTTGGTGACAATAATGTGATACTTGATGCCAAGGTAAGTGGAATTTTAATGATAGATCCATGTGGAGGTATTGCTGAATAAGTTCAAATTCGATTCAATTCAAATTCAAAATCTCTTTATTTATATAGGCTTCAAAAAACCACTTATAAATAGTCAACTTAAACAGAAAAAAGGATTTCCACCGGTTCGGAAGGTAGAATCTATCGAGAAGAAACCGGCAAGAAACTCGATAGCTACTCTTTTAAATGCAAAAATTTTCAATTTCGTGCTTAATAAAATCTGTAGGTACTTATTAAGTAACAACACTGCAGGTGAACACTTCATTATGAAGTTAAACATATATGCTTATCATTTAGGAAGTCTTCAATCTTATAATAGCCCTTATTCATTAAGAACGCATTAATGCACAATTTGAACTTATGTAAGGTAATGCTAGTAGACTTTCTGGAAGTTTATTAAATATTTTAATACTAAGACCAATAAATGAATTATCACTCTTCTGAAGTCTATGGTTTGGAACAGCAAGTTTGTGTTTATTTCTAGTATTAAAAACTATGAGCGTTTGACTTTTTAGAAAATTGGTCAATGTTTTTATATATATACATAATACAATCTAAAATAAATTGTGATGCAATTGTTAAAATGTTAATTTCTTTAAAAATATCTCTAAGGGAGTCACCTGGTCTAAGGCCGTATATGGCTCTAACGGCCTGTATTTGTCTAGTTACAATAATATTTGTCAAGAAGGAGATACCATGAATACAGTTTTTTTGTTGATATAGGTACTAGCGTATCTATACAACGGTTCATTTTTTTCCCTTACGTTTCATAAAGGTAGAAAAATTACGCTTTAGCTTTAAGTTACAGATAGATTCAGTGGTAAAGTCAAATTAAGGGATTGAAAAGAAAAGCAATAGAATTTCTTATTTCATAAATCAAATAGTTATTAGGCATAGGAAGATAAACCTTAGCTAGAAGCTTTAAGAATGAAATTGAGTTGTATTCGCCAGCGACGGAGTGAGTGAAGTACAGTTTATTATAGCAACGTCATAATTATACAGAGGTCACACATAGACGTAAAAATACAATGTGAGTTGTAAATACTGTAAATAATGTTATCTCTTTCCCGGTCAAGCGTAAGGTGTGTGACGAAAAGAGATGGCTTGTCAGGAATCAGTACACAAACTTTCATTTTCATTAGGGCGGACATACTCACCCCTCACCACCATTTCATCGGACACCTTCGATGGCTTATGGTTTCCTGGTGCATTGTTGACGCGAAAACGTGACGTAACTAACACTCTGTAAGCCTGACAGAATTAAAGTTGAAGCTGAATTTTTCTATAAAAAATTGGAATTTGCGATTAAAAATTAAACCTTTTAAGGAATATTTATACCTCATTTCAAAAACATCACGCCCATAATCCCCGAAGGGGTAGTCAGAGTCAAAGGGGCAGCAAGCCCCTTCAACCACATTCAGCCAAAAACAAAACTGGGCTGAGTTAGATGGAAAATCGTGAAAATGTAGTGACAAGTGGCTAGCTTGTTGCCTACACAATTACATACACAAAACCCCATATACCAATAGTCGCCTTTTACGACATGCTAGGCAAGAAAGACAGTAGGCACATTCTTTTTAATTCCCATACCAGCGCAAATAGCGCAGATTTTCGTTAAAGAACTTTTATGTACATGAGCTAGGGATTATATGTATGCGCCCTGCAGGGGGGGCTCCGAATACTCCTGAGGTATCCCTGCCTGTCGTAGGAGGCGACTAAAAGAGCCTTTGGGGTCGTGGGGGTTAGAGGGGGGGACCCCCTGGACCTCTATCGTTCCCAGAGAAGACGACTGCGTGTTACACCCGGTCCGTTAGGATAGGGTACACAACTGTCTATGTGGTCGTAAAACACCACCCTAGGTGTTCTGGGGGAGAATATCACTCCCTCGAGATGGGCCGCTAGGCGGCAGCGCGCGCTGCGTAGACTTTTCGAGATGAATCCCGACAGTGGGGATCCCGTTGGTTTTGCGTTAGCGCCCGAAGAACGGCAGCCTTGAGGTTTAGTCGGTAGGGGGGCTGGAGATTGCTACCGGATTCGAGCCCGACACACCCTGTAGGCCCTGTCCAGGTCTATTTGGACGGTGCGTAAATGCATTCCTCAAGTACAAAAAAAAAAAGGGATTATATGTATAGAGCTTGTATAAAAAGGATCATGAATGTTGAAGAGGCGATAGAGGTGTGTAAAGTTCGGTTCTCTCTGCCTACCCCGCTAGGGAAGTGGCGTGAAGTTTAGTTAGTTAGTTTGTTAGTTAACTAGGGACTATGCCTTCGTGGCACATTTTCAAGTCTAAATGACTTGATATAAACCTACATATTCACGATTTTTGTTATTTAACCACAAGTTTAAATCGTAAGACAGACTACTGCTGATCACGGGAAAGTTTGCAGATCTTTTGGGACGAACGATAGAGTTTCTGCAACAAAAGCAAATGGAGCCGTGGGCAACACTAGTATTGGATATTGAAGTCTGTCTTAATATCTCATGTTTGGTAATATTTGGTCTTTGCAGACTACGTCTAAGCACGAGACATAACTCTAGGGAGATGATGTTTGGTAATACGAGTATTTCTAACCATTAAGATCAAAAGTGCAATCGTCAAAAGCAAAATCGATGTATCTATATTGTTGCCAAGGAAACGCTCCCATTCATAGCCCGGCGTACTTACAGGCGGGTTATACTTGCCTGGTACCTCGGCACCGGAAACGTGACTTTTGACCCCGTTATCCCGTTTCCGATGAAGTACCTACTGGTGTGTCCACAAACATGAAACACACTGTAATATATTAATAAATAATTGTTCTAGAAATATTTAAAAACGTAGGAGGTATTATTTCTAAATATCTTCACCAAACAATCAGCTGCATACATATTATATACATAAGCGACGAAACTCGCATCCTAAACACATACATACCTTGTTTATTGTGACTCAGATAAAATGAAAAGAGGCTTGAAACAATTAATATACAGTAAGTTTTACAAACAACGAAAGAAGAATATGTTTTAAAAAAAGAACATACATTTGCAAATTAACAAGATTATAAAAACAAAAAAATCACGCCTTTTGTAAGTTAGATACTATACGTGGCTATTTTTATTTAACTTTATTTCCAGCCCTTGTCAGTAGCAACCTCAGAGACATCTTTGCTTGTGACACTCGACCTCACCGGCTAAGATTGCTTTGTGTAGCTGAGGAGGTCTGCAAACAGAAATAACAATCCAGTCAAGATATTTTTAGCTTAAAAAATATATTTATGAATGCATTAATGGTTAATTTAGCTGGAGGGGTAAAACATTGGCAATGGATTTCGAATCGTTTCTGTACATTTTTCATTCAACCTCGATTCCTGTTCTATGTTCTCAATATGTTCTCTTGGTATAAATAGAAGCAAAAGCAACGTGACACTGTTGGTTCAACCAAATTCCTTTCTGGAGTAGAAAAATATTGCTTCATTGATTTAATTTATTTGATAAAAGCTAAAAGTGGTAATTAGTTTTGAAAAATCAACACGTAAAAAAAAGGTTTTCAGCAAAGTTCTGACGCTAACAATGCAGGACGCAAATTATGGTATTAGTTTCTTTATGAATTATCGTCGAACCTGAAGCTTAGACCTTCTGCTGTATTCTGCAATCCTAGTGCATTTCCTGGCTCAGGCAACGTGACGTGGCGTGATCCGTAGGGAATAAAGCCGCGCATGCGAGCTTCACTTATCCTACAGATAAATTCTTTTGAAATGCTGTTTGTAATTTTGACAATAGTTGATATTAAATTTTGTCAAATTATATGATCCAGGAACGATGTTCATTAATAACATACATGTGCCTACATGTGCCTTGTGATATAATAATAATAATAATAAAGGCGTAGGGATGTGACGACCCCACCGCCCCCTGGTGAGAGTCGCTGATTTTCGCACCATGAAGGGCAGCGACTCTCTACCAGTGCAACCAGTCTCCCCAGGGCAGCTTGTGGCGGGCTGAATGGGATTGACACCCTTTGGGACCCGTGCCCCTGAGAGTCGACCAGGCCCCTCTCTCCGCTTGCCTTAGTTGGCCGGTGGGAGTGGACCCCACAGGGGCCGCAGGACCCTCACCTCTGGCTTGCCTTAGCCGTCCAGAGTGGGGCGTCAGAGCTGTATGCTCGCAGGGTGGAAGTGAAACATGCCTAAGTCGCGAGTTGGCACAGTGGCGTAAGCCACTGGGTAGAAAGCGGTGCACACCTCTCCACACCCTGAGCCGCTCACACAATGTTGCCCACCGTCGCTCCTGCTTCATGCCTTGTGTGTGCGACCAATGGAGGGCCCATGACAGTGAGATGGCGAGTCACCACCTGCCCATTTTATTCGTGTTTTTAAACATAGATCGGGCAGGTGCCATAGTCCTTTCCATAGTCCCGGTTACCCAGTCCACTAGCACCTCATCCTAATAGTCCAGATTCTTTGTTCTTCCACTCCATTCCATAGTCCTGCACTGACCGGGGGTTGTCCTTGGCTGCATTTTATAGTGTATACAGGGATAATCGTCGGTTGGTGTCACATTACATTAAAATCATACATGACTTTAAAGGGCCTCTACGTGTTGGCTTCGGCCCCACGCACGCCTCCCAAAAGTCCGGGACTCTATAGTCCCGAGAAATGGCAAAGTCAGATATAATAATAATAATAAATCTTTATTTGCCAATATACACATTACAGAACATACATTAGTTGGCGACTACTGCACTAAGCAAACTAAAACTACTACTAACTACTAACAATTAAAAATAACATTAAAATTGAGCAAAGTTGAAATAATAGTAATAGATAGGAGAGTATTTGGAATGTGTGTGTGTGTGTGTGTGTGTGTGTGTGTGTGTGTGTATGTGTCTAAGGGTGCGTATGTTAGGTATAGTAGGGGGAGAATTAGGGAATTTAAAACGATACAAAAAGGTTTTCTGTTTCGGTATAATCCAGTTCCAGTAACCATTTATTGATAATTATCTTAGCCTGTAATGTTGTGGTCTCTTTGATTTGTACTTTACGACATATAGTATTGTAAATGCGTGGCAGTAAGTAATAAGGATGTCGTTTGGCAAAACTAGTACGTACTGAGGGAACCGGCACTCTATACACGCGATGTTTTTTAAATTGTTCGTACCCAGCAGATCTAAGTGTTATCCCGTGAGTGGCGATAACCGCTCTAGATATAAACAGATGACGGACTCTCAGAACCTTGCATTCCTTGTATAAAAGGTCTGTGCTATATCGAAGTGGCCTACCTAGCATGACCTTCAGGGCAGTTCTTTGGGCTTTTTCAAGTTCTAATAAATATATAATTTCTAAATGTTTATTGCGACGATGTGGGCGGCCTTAAAAGTTGCACACATTGTGTGTGCCACTGTTATGTGTGCTAGTGCATTCCGTATGTAGGTAATACTCCCTAGCAACGGTGACTCCTGCATAGTTATGCACTCCTAGTCGTTTGTAGTCGGCGGCAACGTGACTTGAACCACGGCCTTTTAAATATATCCATCTTATTTTTCATTATTTAAATCGAGGAATTCATGCAAAAGTGGGCTAATGGAAATAATTTTTTTTATCAATATGTTACATTGCTCCTCTTGATGGTCCCAAAATTAAAATAATGCACCTATCCATATAATTAATTATCAGCGGCTTCAAAAGACTTTATAAATTGATTGTGGAGTGGAAATTCTCTTTATTTTCTTTTTAAGACCTGGGAAAACAATTTTACTAGGAATTTAGTCTAGATATTTGAAAAATGGTGGTTGGTTAAACAGATCTGTTGAACAGAATCTATTTCAGTCTACTGTTAGATACAAACTCAAATTGTGTGTGAAAGACATTAAACCTTTTTGTTACTCATTTGACCTGGCCGTATACTTTTTATACCAATATTTCTTTGTTTTTCTTCAGACATTTAATGATTTCTTTTGTCTTAGCTGCCAGCGCCGTAATTTTTATCTTCCTCGTTTGTTTGCATGAATACATTTCTTGATAAAAATACCATAATTTATGCGATAAAAGTAATGTTGTATGTTTTTGCGACATAGGCGTAAGTCACGAATAAAAATTGATGGGTGGAGACATAAAGACTTTTTTTTGTAAATTGAAATTATTATGAAGGTTTACTGGTTTGGTAGCAATATTACTTAATGTTTTGTACTGTAATAGTAGACGAAACCTCTAAAGAGTTTTTCCCTTGTTACAATCGATATAAGAATAGAGACATGTTCCAATAGACTTTGGAAGAGTCCAATTGATCAATCAAATAGACAAATTTTAGCAATACTTCGAATATATATTTATCGATTCATCATGCCGTAGTGCGGCCTGCGATATTATGAAATGTACGTGTCAAAACTGTACTTCTTGTATGGGCATGCATCCCTGGTACTTTGTTGCTGCTGGCAACGTGACTAGGGGGTTGCGCTCCCATCCCTTTGAAAAGTGGTTTGGTTTCCTGTTTATATTATGGGTAATTGTGGTTAACTGAAAGGCAGACAGATTGGGTAGTCCATCTTCTTAATACAATTAGGAAAGTTGACCTAATTTCGTATTGTTAACGTCATTGTAGAAGAAGACGTTTTAAAATAATATTAAAACCATAGATTTAGAATTTTTTGACTACGCAAAATCTATGATTAAGACATTATTAACAATTTATAATATATTAATTAATATTATAAAGTTGAAGGTTTGTTTGAACGCGCTAATCTCAGGAACTACTGGTCTGATTTGAAAAAATATTTCAGTGTTAGATAGTCCATTTAACGACGTAGACTATAGGCTGTATAACATTAACTATAAAAGCGGGTGAAACCGCGGGCAGAGCTAGTTCGGGAATAAAATGCATTTCCAAAATAATAATGTAACCTAAAGTCTTAATGTATAATTGGGGTTACGGTTAGGGCAATTATTATCTGATATAGTTATTTTACTTTTAACAAAGAATATGTGTTGGTTTCGTGTTTTTTTTTTTATTTATTTATCATAAAGTTACAACTATCCTTACAGTTAACTTAACCTAATGCGATAGCGTGGCGAGCCTAATTATACTGTTTTAATTGTTAAATTGACTCAGGTTTGGTTCTCATGTGGAATTTAAAAAAACTTTATCGAATGATCTCAAATCAGTGGTAACTATGGACACGCGCATAAAAAAAGCGTATTTTCTGTCGCCAAATTGTTTAATTTCCTTGTTTAAAAGTTACGTAGGTGCGTGTCCATTTCAACTTGGTTCTATGTTTCAATCAGAATCGCTAAATCTAGTATCCTTGTCTAAGCAGACTACGTCTAGACTTAGATGATGAACTCTTTATTTGGAAGAATAAGACTCGGTAACAAATTTTGCAAATGTGTTGAAGAATATATCGGCAAATAGTGCTGGACGTAGCATAATTTTTTTTTCAGTCTTAAGATTTTAAGTAGCAACGATGTTCGTATTTCCATCAAAACAGTTAATATCAATCACATCTCTCTATCTGTTCTGTTGTCCTGGTGATTGACCTCACCAATGACCGTGACTTTGGGCGGACTCTGTACGCATGTGCGAGTGATGTGAAGCTGACGAGTGATAGCAGTCTAGACGCGTAGGGCCGCTACCGCTGTCGGCCGCGAAGCTCCAGCTGGCTATGCGTTCCTGGTACTTGACCGTGCTTGGGAACGCGAGTTGGGAACACCGTGTTCGTTAATTTATCGAACCCGCCATCTGATTTAAACTCGTGCGTTGTTTTTTGAGGACTGCCCACTGATTGAGCACAATGTTAATGATAGGTAAAGATCACTATCGCACTAAAGCCTAATTACCCTTGACCACTAGTTACAGTGTTGTTATTTTAATGTTGGTTTTAACTACAACATGTTTGACGTTAGTCACTCTTACATAATTACTAATCTACAGTAATCTACTAAAATGATTTGTTTGAATGTCCATCAAAAACAAGCTTGTCTTGAATAGAATTGGACGGAAAAGCAAATTTATCAATCTATTTTGTTTGGAACATGAAAAAAGAAAATTATCTAATTTGCAAAGCAAAATAACTTTTTCTGTGAAACTCTAATTGGAAATAAACAAAATTTATAATTGATACGTTTAATTTGCGTTACCTTGTTTTTATGGTTGCGTATTTAAAATCCTTTGCTAATCGTGTCTATGGTTTTGTCTGTCTACGGGTAACAAACTATTGCGAATATAGCGGGATTTACATCTCTGAAGTTGTTATGTAAGTAAAAATATTTTTCTATCCGTGATATAAATAATCTTCTCATATTTTTAACTTACACTTAAAATATAAAATAAACATGAGTATAACTATGAGAATAGGCCTACTGGGTAAACCACGTTAAAAAAATCGCGCTAAGTACACTACCTCGGAGGTGGCGTGGAAATGTATGCATATTATGACGATTGCGACTTTTTGAATCGTTCTATATCGGAAACGGTGGCTCTTAGGAAAAAAAAGTATTGATACCTTTTTTATAGATAATTTTGTAGTCTACAATTTTAGTCTTTGGTAATTTTATGATAAAACTTACCTATTAGGTGAAAATCACGAAATACCCTTTTTTAACCTTTGACCTCAAGTATTTTTTATTCCAAGTACCATAACAGGTTTACTACCTAATTTTCACCTGGATGTTATCTATTGTAACTTTGAATGTCTAAATTGACCGGACTATAAGCAATTTGAGATGTTTGCAACAAAAGATTGACGAGTTTGTAAAAGAATTACAATGAAGCCTTTTCGTGTTCACATCACACTTGATCCAGATATGTGCCTTGACATAGATAGTATCAGTAAATCCACCTCCACCAGCTCGCTAAGCTCCTAGTGCTTAACCGAGTTCAGCAACGTGACTGTGGAGGGGCCCGCCGCGCCGCGCATGCCCGGAACAGGCTAATTTATAAAAGGCGTGTCTGCGCCCGAAACACTAATGAGGGGCGGGATTCGGGAACGCGACGCTCCCGCACTGTCCTGTGCTCCTGGTAGCTCGAGCGGGTTTACGTGCCTTTCGTTTGGTAGGAGTGCCATTTGCGGCAATGCGATTGAATTCCGATGTATTTTTTAAGAGGTTTTCTTCAAATGGGAATTATACCAAAATTAGGATGACATACTATAAATGAACACATTAAATAAAACATTAATCAATTTAAATTAATTATACTATTTTAATAGGCAGAGTCAGTACGCTGAATATGCTTATTTATAATCAAACATTTTCTATGTAAAATTTTTGAAAGTATTGCGTTTCGACAGCTAATTTTTACGATACTTTAAAAGGTGCTGTAATCTACAAATATTTTAAAACGTCATCGGAAAAAGAAGTTTATCATTTAAAGATAAATCAAAAATCCCAGTTGGTTTTTAATTATAACATACAGCGAGATGCTATATGGGGTAACTTAACTAATTCTTCATCCTAAACTAATCTTATCTGAAAGGGACACAGCATAAATGTTTTTTGAAGTATTCATGTGATATTTTTCTCTATTTCGTTTTCCCATAAAATAGCTTTCCCGCGGAACTACTCTTAGACTATCGTATGATCCAGTAATGTCATGTGTCCCCAGTGTTTTGGCTTGCAGGAACGTGACACGCGGTAAGCTAGGCAATGCGCATGCGTAGACAAATTAGGTACCCTGATTTACCATGCCACCCACAGCCAATCGCCCCGCCTACAAAGATTCGGTGCACTAAAGCAACCTCCTGCATTATATGCAACCCTGGTACATTGTTATGGTTTACAACGTGACTCCAGGAAGAGGTGCTGTCCTATAAACCCCGCGTGAGTAAAGCAAATAGCACTCTCCCCTCTTTAAATTACGACATAAAATCAGCCAATATCGCCATAAATTTTCCCCGCGCAGAACTTACGAGGATGAGAGTTATGATACGACCTGCGGGAACTCATCATTTTGCATTGGGAATTTACGCACACTATTTTCCGTAGCGCGTAAATTATCATACTCGTATTTATTTCGTTTTGTCAGTAAACATTCTTGAGACGTCTCTAGGGTTATTATCTCTAGGTAATTCTATTTCTATTCTAGTCTATTCTAGTCCCAGACCAATATGGGACAAATTTGATAATATCTCCCACGTTGGTCTGGGACTTAAAAATAATGTGACAACTGTGTTCCCTGCCTAGCGAGTCGAAAAAGGCGACGAATGGTATATGGGGTTTTGAGTATTTGATTTTGTGTAGGCGACGAGCTAGCCACTTGTCACGACATTTTCGCAGTTTTCTATCTAACCCAGCACAGTTTTATTTTTTGGCTGAATGTGGATAATATGTGGATGGAGCTAGCTGTTTCACTGATTCTCTGCCTACCCCTTCGGGGATTATGGGCGTAATGATATGTATAATATATGTCAGTACGAAATGCCACCCTGGGAAACTAGTTAGGTAGTACAATATTTTGTGAGTCCCAGGCCAACATTGCAGGGAATATTCATCAAACTGTAGGAAAATGCCCAATGCAGCCCTGAAATAACTCACTTTATCTATCACACACCCCGCTATCTGCGATAGATCTCCAACAGCATTATGCGAGCCTGGTAGTCCTGGTCGCGGGGAACGTGACGGACGAAGATGACGTGACAGTGATGACGTGTGCGCGCATGCGCAGAACAATCTAGGCTCTAGGATGCGGGAGAGGTGTCACGCAACCCGATGGTATGTTTTAAAAAGTCTCTTCTCACGCCATTACTAGTCAATGAAATGTACGTTTGAGTTTTTACAACTTTGCAATATGCTGCGCATGCTGATCAATTCAGCATTTTTTATATAGCTATTAGTTTTTCATATACAAGTACGAATAAATGAGATTGGACTCTTCTACTGTGTTAATAGGCGCTGCTACAAAATATGACAATTATGTACTTTGTGAATTAATCATACAAAATTAATTTAATAATAATAAAAAGCATTCGGTCGATTTGATAACCTCCTCCTTTACAACTACAACTTCTTGTAAAGTTAATAATTTATTAATAGACATGAATACACACAAAGAACAAAAGACAATAGGTATTCATTGAAACTTTGTGCAAACTACGCGCTCGCATCAAAAGTGAAAGTACTTCCGCCGAGCTAGGTGTTGCTTGCTCGGGGACCTAGGTCCGAGTAACCGTCTCGGTGTAGTATTGTATGCATACTTAGTGGCGAGAATAACGTCGTCAGCGCGATGCAGGAATGTATGGTGTTTCTGCATGTTCGATCAACATCATCGGTTGACACATTATTGGAGCTGTAATCTTGACTATCTATCTATCTTAAAACTTATAAATAATTAATTGCAATGTTAAGCGCCATTTAAATGTATATTAAGATTAAAACGCTACATATTATCTTTATTTCTATATTATGAATCACTTGGCGAATCGTCTTCTAAGATATATTCAGGACTATAATCCGCATTGAAAGTGGAGCTATGCGCGTGTCTGTGCGACGAGGAGCAGGCTGCGTCCGCACCCCCATCCTGAAATATATTCTTGACCAGCTTCACCATTCCCAACTTGAAATCAATCTTTTGTGAATGCGTCATTTTGCGCATGTCACCTCGGAAACTTAACAGGAACTTCTCATCGTCATCACTGTGGCTCCTGTACGGTTCCTTATTTGGCATATTCAGGATTTCGCTAAACATTTCTTGGGAGATCTTTGTTTTATCCGACTTAGCATCTAGACTTTGAATTTTCTTTTTCTTCGTTTCCTTCCCTTCTTCGCCAACCTCAACTATCAATATTTCTTCTGGTTTCTGCTCATGAACAAATGATTCGTTAGTTTCTTCAGGCCTAAGAAGTTAAAAATATGATTAGCTTATTGTGATATCATTGGTTTTAGTTATAATGAAAATTGTATGTGTAAGTGGTGATGTAATGGTTCAACTTAAGACCATTTAGCTAATTTTAAATTAGGTACAGAAGTTGGCCAGCTATCAATCGATACTCACTAATGTCAGCCTATTTTTATCTCATCACACTCCGTGACCAGAATACTGGATCAACATCTATATAATATTATTCCGAGCTTGGATTTAAAAAAAGTGGTAGCTCAATGGTAAGGACACGCACCTTTTAACCGAGGGGTGCGGGTTCAAACTTGGGCACGGAGATTTTTCAGATTTAAGTACGTATTTGTACTACTAGCTCAACGGTTAGGGGAAAGCATCGCGGTGAAACCTGTCCATTCTAACAAGTATGGATGTGTTACCATGTTCCAAATTGTCTGGTTCCCCATGTCTAAGGGTAACGAAGGTCAGATCGGCAGATCCTGGATCACGGTCTAAGCGGAGTCCGCCTAAGCACGGAACATAACGCTAGGATGATGATGTATGTATCATTGGTCGCTCACCCCTTGATGATTCTCTCCAAGAAGCTGAGGTGCTCTGTGAACACGTAGCGGCGTCGACGGCGGTCTGCTGCGGGTGAAGGTTGCTGGCTGCGCTGCATGTCCTTCTTATAGTAGTCTCGGCAATTGCTCCATTTCTTCTTCAGCTCTAAACCTGCACAACAAGAGAGACTATTGTTTAAGACAGCTGTGGTTTTTAATGTTGGTCTGGGTAAAAGGATGCACCTATCAATTGAGTTCGTAAAGGGCAACTAGATCATCGTAAAAGCCGATAAATGATGGAGTATTGAATTTGGGATTAAGGTGTAAGTATTTTGTTAGGGTTTCCATCTTACGCAATACTATTTTGGTAAAAAGTTTTAAAGGGATTCTGGTATCAGGGGTTGAGACATGTCACATAATGTGGTGCAACAACATCTTCTCTAAGCCTTTGGTTAATTACAACAGCAATTAGTCAGTCTACGTCCACCATTTTCAGATTTCCCGCGGGACGATGCCTACCAGATTTTTCAGGGTCATCAAAATAAAGTTACCTACGTTTGAGTGTCCTCTCCTGTTCAGTCAGGCTTTGCCAGCGGGGGACGACGGCTCGGCAGATCTCCAGCCAGGCAGCCTCCTTCTTCTCCCGGTCGTGGTACTCCGCCAGGGCCGGGTCCCACACACACGGATGCGCTTCCACGCACGATATCAGGTACTCCGTGTCACTCATACTTGTCACGTGCCAGTCTAACACCCTGGAAGGAAATTTCAACTATTATACATACATATATAACATCACGTTCGTAATTCCGGAAGGGGTAGTCAGAGTTAAACGGGCAGCAAGCCTGTTAACCGCTTTCAGCCAAAATAAAACTGGGTTGGGTTAGATGAAAAATTGTGAAAATGTAGTGACAAGTGGCTAGCTCTTCGTTTACACAATCGCATACCAAAAGCCAATGAAAACAGTTGACACATTATTTATTTATTTATTATTATTATTTATTGTTTATTATACAACTAACTTTTCTTAGTCTTTGCATGGAAATCGATCCGTGACAGACTTTATCATGCTTCAGTTGAAATCGAGCCATGGGTTAAAATCGTTGCCATGGCTTTCAACGCAACTGGTTAAGAGCCGTGAAATTTAGTTTATTATTATTAGTTTAGGACGGATGTGTTGTGATTTTGTGTGACAATATGTGTTAAAATTTAATTATGATGATATCCCGACGTCATTTATTAAGCCAATCAATACGCAACGAATTATCAGGAACAAATATCACAAACACATATCATACTCTTGAACTTGAATTATCTCAAAATCAACTTGTCACATAGGTACACTGATATCAGATTACAATTGTATTTACCGAAATCCTAAAAATATACGTAAACGCTAGTCTTGAAAAATGAGTTTTGTAAGTAGATAGTGATAATATTAACGAGATGTGGACGACCAGTCGAGAGCGCGCGCGGCGCCGACTGAATAAATTCCGTTTCTGATTCCTGCCGCTCAGCGACTGGAACGGGGTGGGTTGGTTGCTAACCAGTTCTCGATTAAGCATTCTTAACTATTATTAACTAATATCATATTAAGCATTCTCAACTATTCTATAACTCTCGATTAAGCATTCTCAACTATTACTAACTAATATAATATACTGGTAAAAACCAACACATGGTTGCTAACCAGTTCTCAGATTAAGCATTCTCAACTTCTGCAAGTTGAGAATGCTTAATCGAAAAATATTCTCAATTCGAAATATTTTTGGTTTCTCTTTTATAGGTCGTTCAAGTTGTATGTATAATCGTTTTAATGTTTAGCAATGAAGAATTATTATACATTACCTATACATTAGTTTTGGTGTCATTCAAGGTGTCAGTCAAGGTGTCAAAGCGAATTTGACAAAATAATTCGTTGATAACTGGTGAAGTTGACAAGTGATAAGATAGTATTTTAGAAGGTATCTATTTCCATGTACCTACAGAGTAAGATTTCTAACTCTATCTCTGGAAAATATATTATGATTGACTGTAATAAAAGGTCATAATTAGGTGAAATTAATATCATATACTGGTAAAACGGAGTAGAAGGTCAATGAAAGATACGTCCGTATCAACAGCTATTTCTTATAGTCAAGTTAAGGGAAAATATGGAAATAGTAAAATAACATGAAGAACGACTTTTATTGATAATAATGATTTTTCTTATCATCATCATCATCATCAGCCTGTTGCAGTCCACTGCTGGACATAGGCCTCTCCAAATGTTCGCCACTCTGATCTATTTTCGGCTACTCTCATCCAGCTCCTGCCAGCCGTCTTGCGCAAATCGTCACTCCACCTGGCCTGAGGGTGTCCTACACTACGTTTTCCGAGGTGCGGTCTCCACTCCAGAACTCGTTTATATTTATTTATTTAAGACAGTTTTTGGTCAGATATTTTTTCACTATTTTCCATGTAACCCAACCCATCTTTATTTTAGAAAAAAATGTGTTTTAAGTAGCTTCATTCCTTGCACTCTGCCTGTCTTATCGAGGATTGCGGACGTCATGGCATGTATGCATTTTGTCAACATCAAAGGACTCTCCATTCATTTCCCATTAAAGCTTACTGATACTTCTTAATAGTTTATGCATTCCTAGTACCTGACTGTCAACCGCGAGAGATGACGCGAGCGGGACGCATGCGTGCACCTGGACAACGGTGACGTGTGCTGACGTCACGGGTATCGATACGTGCACTGTTAATGTTCTTGTGAGATATGCA
Organism: Glyphodes perspectalis; assembly: GCA_951394215.1. Taxonomy (NCBI): domain Eukaryota; kingdom Metazoa; phylum Arthropoda; class Insecta; order Lepidoptera; family Crambidae; genus Glyphodes; species Glyphodes perspectalis. The sequence goes on along the minus strand of OX596201.1, from coordinate 17,910,198 downwards.
CTCCTGGTGCATTGTTATGGTGAACAACGTGACTGGAGGCTAGAGGGTACTTTTTACCCCATCTTGATAGAATAACTCTCAAGTAGAGTAACTTGAGAGATTGAAATTCGGGCTGTTACAGAGTGCGTCTCGCAAGATTTGGCAACCTCTCAATTACCTCTTTTAAGTTTTAATTTTAAAAGTAGCCAAAATTAATTCAGAATTTAAATTCAAAATATCTTTATTTATATGGGCTTCAAGAAAGCACTTATAAATAGTCAATATACTTACATAAAAAAAACGATAAGAAATAATACTACCACCGGTTTATTATACGTACGTACGTTACTGGTAATTCATACGTAAATACATTATATACATATCTTCTCGCCCGTAATCTTGGTAGGAGAAGGCTGAGTCAAAGGGCTCCCCTCAGACTGGACAAACTGCCCTTTGAAATTAACTGGGCTGGGTCGGATAGATAATTGCGAAAAAGTAGTGACAAGTCGCTAGCTCTTTCCTACAAAATCGCTCACCCAAAATCCGATATATCATTAGTAAGTAAGTAAGTACTTTACGATAGGTATGCTAGGCAAGTAACACAGTTAGCATCTTTTTAAAAAGTTAGAATTATGTATGTATTAATGTTATAGGGACCACACAATATTACCATCAAACAATGTATCTAATCTAACTGATTCAAATGTTGTACTTGGTTTTCTTACGTATGAAAATTAAGTGGAGTTATTTTATGTAGCAACTAGTGCAGTAGTTTCAATTTAGAACTCATTAGGTACTCAGAGGAGTAACTAAACTTCACGCCACTTCCCTAGCGGGGTAGACAGAGAGAACTGAACGCCATATGGCACGATCCTTACACACCTCACTCGCCTCTTCAACATTCATGATCCTTTTCATACAAGCTCTACGGTTTTTATGACTCCTAACATCACCTTCTGTTAATACACGACCAATCTGGTCGTGGTAGGTGAGCCTGGGCCTTCCGCGGATCCTACATCCTTCTACTTACGCATTCTAGTATCTAATTATATAAACATTTATAGGGCTTTCATATTTTTATAGGCTTTAAGTTCTTAATTAAGTTATAGGAAATGTGCACTCTTAGTGCGCTTTATATGTATTTATTTAAGTTTCAAACAGCACTTATAAATCGTGAAATTCAATACGCCTGATAATATAATTCCATTACTAGTTTGAAAAATTTACTCTAGGTACCAATCTGAGTCTGACATGGAACTCTCTCCCGCACTCTCTCTCCCGGTAAACTCTAATAATACCCGTAGCCTGTGTGCGTTGTGTTTGCATATCACCTAGGCAACGGGACGCCATTTAATACATGCACTCAATTAAGCACCTGCGGGATATGCACTCCTGGTACATTGTTATGGCTAACAACGTGACTTGCGACAGGGTTCTAAAAGGTTCCATTGAAATTATGTTAATTTGTAGGTATGTTAAGAAATCTCATTAAAATCTGCAAAATTCCAATATGTTGAAGGTCTATTTTGCCGAGAAGAAACTTCTCGTACTGCGAAAAAGATATATTACCTGATGTCATTTATTTATGAATGCCAATACTAATTCTATAGTTATAATTTGCAAACTCACTGTATATACTCGTAGTTTTATTAAATGTATATTATTGATATGACATTTTATCAAGGATTAAGATTTTTTTTAATTTTTCGTGTTATCTAAGGATAGTATGAAGGTTCAGTATTGACATTGGTGATCCTGTGTCTTTTTGATTTGACATACATCAGACTGATCAAATATAGGTCTCTCCTATAATTTAAGTAGAAACTAACTCTTAAAATATCAACGCTGAAACGAGTTAAACTTTACATATTTTATTAGTTACTATTGCAGCATGTACAATTTATAAGTCTCCCATTTTTTTAAGCAATCCAAGTTGGTGGTGCAATTTTAACCATAGCCATAGGCTGACTATATCTTTATAAGAATTCCCGAAAGATTATGCATTCCCAGTATCAACCCATGCAGGAAACGTGACATGAAGATTCCGTGAGCAGGACGCATGCGTAGATAGCACAGACAACCCTGTGGTATACAGGCATCCTAGGTAATACAGAAAGTACACCTATCGTGTCCGAAATTTATTCCTGCAAAATATGCACTCCTAGTACATTGTTATGGTTAACAACGTGACTTGGCAGCAGGACTTATTTTATTTTGCTATCTATCCTTACTCTAAGTACTAGTCGTCAGGTGATTCTGGATTTAGTTCATATAAGTACTATACTTAATTAAGATCGCTACTACGGCTTTGTACGACTTACACAGTCATGGAACACGCGTTTTCGTGAAGTATTTTCATGAAGGAGAAAGTTCTTCTTCGACAATGTGGAACCATGTTTTCCTGCTTAGGTAGACCAAGACTTGGTTCCACATTGTTATTTAACCAGGTTGCGTTAAAATAATAGTGTTAGTAAGCCAGGTCTTGCTGTTGATATCTCGAATTGCAGTTTAGACAAGTTTTAGTAATAATTTTAGTTACTGAGCTTGGTGCTATATTTGATCCGTATGGCTTAGGTAATGTGGATTGTTATTTGATTTCGAAACTTATTTTAAATTTATTATAATTATTAATTTTCTGTTATAATCTCAGGTATCTTTCTATTTATTTAATTTTGCATCAGAGTTATTCTTGATTGTGCAAAAGGAAGCGGGCCATAATTTTCCGGTTCGAAAATATATAGATGGGACTGTATGAATGTTACTCATCGATAGATCTTATGAGTTGTCACACTAAAGTACCCCTAATAATTAATAGTAAAGTTACTTTTACACTCGGTGTAGTAATTTTAAACGTCTCGCTGAAACGGGAAGCTCTTGCTGCATTATGCATTCCTGGTGTGATTCCTCGCAGGGAACGTGACAGTGCGATGACGTGACAGGACGCATGCGTAGCCCAATTTAGGTACCCTATTGGTATCGCATGGCAACGCCCCGCCTCCCGGCTTGAGCACTAAGCGCACATGCTGCGGGATATGCACGCCTGGTGCATTGTTTTGGTCAACAACGTGACTTGGGAATAATTATTTGCGTACCCGTTCAGCCAAGTTCAGTTTAGCGATGCAACTGGGCGGTGGTCGTAAGGTCGAACCAGCGTTTATTGTGACCGATATTTTAACTACCTATACTCATGTTGGTAGTCAAATGCTGGAGCAATTGTCATATATCGAATATACTAATTTAAATTTAATCATTTACTAATAAGGTGCTCATTGGCTTTTGTAAAGACATTTTATTTAGAAAATTGCTCATTAGATCTATCTAAGGGGATACCCGGAGAGCGACGGTAGGTTAATTGTTCGGACAGTCGCTTCGCATGCGAGGCGAAGGTAGAATTCTGGGCGCGTACTTGTAGATTTTTCACATTTCACTGTTTAACATTCTGGGTAGGCATTATCTTCTCAACTGCTACATGCAGTATTTTGAACGTCCCACTTCAACCGAGATGAGATCTCCCACGACATTATGCATTCCCTGTAATATTCTTTATAAGGAACGTGACAGTGGGATGACGTGGACAGGACGCATGCGTAGATTAATTTAGGTACCCTATTGGTAACGCATGGCAACGCCCCGCCTTCAAGCTGGGCACTAAGTGCAGTTCCTGCAATATATGCACTCCTGGTACATTGTTTTGGTCATCAACGAGACTTGGGAATAATAATTATTGTTGGTGCTGTTCTCTCTGCCTCTCGAGTCGTGAAGTTAGTTTGTCTCGGATTCTAATTACTTTAGAATAATGTTTGTGCTTTGTTTTTAAAAAAACTGTAGGTTAGTTCGTCAGTGCTTGATTCTGTCATACTGATTTATTACTACTGTCATAATCTTTAACGTAAATTGAGATTTTGTAACTCGAATTTAATGAAAAATTTATAAAATGTAAGATACGAGTAGCTTAAGGTCTGATAGATACGGCTTCTTAAATTGGTAACGGACTTGAAAGGCAAGGCAGCGTTTTGTGTAATCGCAGCTGAGATGGATAGCCAAAAGTAAAACATCACTGAATCCTTCCTCCAGTATGCACGTTCGGTGCGGGACCGAACCTGCGCCCCTTGCATTCGGCGTGAAGACGGAACCACCGCACTGACGCGTCTATCCAAAAGTTGGGAATGTTAAAAAGGGACGTAAAATGGATGTAATATGTCTAAGACGCATGCGTGGACCTAGGTCACCTGTGGAGCAGAACAGCTTTGTTACTCCACCCTTAGCATGGAACGAACCTTCTGCAGGATATGTAATCCTAGTACATTGTTTTGGCTTAAAACGTGACTTGGGGAACTGGACTTTATTGGCTTAAACTGAAAATAGAGGTTTTTCATGTCGTGCGGCGAGTGGTGAACTTTTTATTTGTCTGGCCCGTTGGTTGAGTGGTCAGAGACCCTGGCCATGAAACCAAGGTGGTTCAAATCCCGCTAGTGGCAGATGTTTCGTGTGATGAACATTTATATTTGTACTCGAGTTATCGATGTTTATAATCGTATTTAAGTATGACTATCCGTTCGCTTAGTATCCATAGGACAAGCATAAGCTTAGTTTGGAACTAGGGAATTGGTGTGTCAGTCAGTCTGGAGAATTTATTTATTATTTATTTATTTTATACAAAGCTTTTTCGTATTAACTTGATTTTTTTCTAGATCTGAGTCTGTTCCTAAAGAGGTCCACTCTTCTCCATGCATTGTACTCAAATCCTGAATTTAACGAGTGAAGATAACGTCTGCTATCTTTATCTTACCACTAACATAATATAAAATAATAAATATCAGACAAGATCACATACATTGATCCGACTCCGAGGTAAGTGGTATTACAAATACATACTTACATATTATTGAATATTAACACCCAGACACAAAACAAATTCAAGTATTCATCAATGTTTGTCCTGGGTGGAGATTGAACCCACAACTGTTGGCGCATGGGGCGGGGTCATTACCGAATGCGTTATCGAGCCACTGACCTAAGTTTCCGTTTAAATACATAGATTTTGAAATACCACGTTACGTGTCTGGGTACAAACCACCGCCTATGAAGCGCCTGTCATTATAACAGAGCTATAACTGTTCACTATTTTGATTAACTTGAAATACTTGTCTGTAATACTTTAAACAATTACATACATACATGTACATATCATAATCCCCGAAGGGGTGACAGAGTCTAAATAGCAAACTCCTTAAACATGTGGTTTAAGGAGTTTGCTATTTAGACTCTGTCACAAATTATAGCCAAAAATTAAGTTAGAAAATTGTGAAAAGTGGGTCACTTGACTCACTCGTCTGTACTAATATTATAAAGAGGAAAGATTTGTATTTTTGTATTTTTGTGTGTGTGTATGTTTGTAATGAATAAACTCAAAAACTACTGTGCCGATTTCAAAAATTCATTCACCATTGGAGAGCTACATTATCCGGAAGTAACATAGGCTATATTTTATCCCCATATTCCCACGGGAACGGAAACTAAGCGGGTGAAACCGCGGGGCGCTGGTAGTCGCTTATATAATCACAAAGCCAAAAAAAGATCTTGTTTATTGATAAGATCACTTTATTGTCCTGTGTCACGTTATAGTGTCATTAAACTAGTCTGAAGAACGGAATTAAAGCAGCGTATTATTTTTTACCGCTTAAATTCCGAATAAGCTCTTGAAACATTATGCCTTCCTAGTCTCATTTCATGCAGGAAACGTGACAGAGGTGACGTGTGAAGGCGCATGCGTGGCTCCCTGGTGGAACAGTGGCTGACTGTGCCTTTGAATATATGCAATAATTAATTAAGCTTTCGCTAAATATGCGCTCCTGGTATACTGTTATGAATTACAACGTGAGCTCAAGCAACCAGGAGTATTCATTTCGCCCACGCCTTAAATGTATCTCTCTCTTATACACTCGTAAAATTATTATTACAATATAAAATTGCATGCATGCTTAAAATAGAAATAAAAAAAAAATGGTTTATTGCTCTCATATTACATAGTTATAGTAACAGTGGCATATACATACAATCAGTACATAACAATAATGTTATGAAATGAAATGAAATTATTTATTCCTGCAAGTAGATTTGTAACAAAGTCTTTTGCACGTCACACTTTTTTACCCTACCAGCACCTCGACGTGAATGGCCTGATGAGAAGAGGTGCCGCAAGAAACTCAACAGATAGCCTTTTTTTTTAAAACATGTTTTACATATCTCTAATATGTGGTACATTAAAATAACATGACTAAAAATTTCACTGTGCATGCGAGCAGATCATCTTGTACAAACATTTTTATCATTTAAATAATCATCTATTTTGTAGTAATTTTTTTTGGTAGTTAATAATTGGAAGTAGCTCAGCTTATTAGCTCAGGCGGCTTGCACCCAGTCAGCGCTGGTTTACAGCTACTTTCACTTCTCTTTGATATTATACCAGAGGTTCAGTCTTGAGGGCTTCAGATCAAGGTAAAAATATCCAGAAAAGTCAACAGAATGGAAATTACTAGCTTAACGGAACCTCTTACCAAATATGACATACATATATTCGATAGGTTATACTATTCCTCGTACTAGGATTTAAGTAGCTTTTTAAGTATTCCTCTGGAACTGGCAGTATTCGGGATAAAACTCCGCTCTTAACCACTTTTAGCCAAGCAATAAATTTGAATTGGGTTAGACAGAAAAAAATGTGACAAGTGGCTAACTCACCGCCTACATTATCACAAACGAACACCCAGTGTGCTATTATTGATATGACATGCTAGGCAAGGAACAACATATTTGGTTCATTATTTTTGAATCCCAAACCAAAGTGGGATCATTTATAACATTATAATACTAATGATATACACTATATATAGGTACCTTTTACAATACAATCTATGAAAAAAACAAAAATAAAAAGAAACGCACGCGTTTGTGTAGATAGAGACTTCAGGGAATCGAGAGGCACACTTTTATGCTAGTTTTTTCACACATGAGCTGTTGCATCGATGAACTCTCAGCTAGATATGCGCTCCTGGTACATTGTTTTGGTAGCAACGTGCCTCATCGATCAGGGCGTTCACCTCAAATTGTTTTAACAGATTTCGTTAGCCCCCCCCGTTTAATTTAAATTTATTTCACTATTTCATTTGACTGGCTCTATGGCGCATTCGGTAGTGATCCTGCCCCATGCGCCAGGAGTTGTGTGTTCGATCTCCACCTAGGACACACATTCGTGTGATGATTTTGTGTTTGTTCTGTGTCTGGGTGTTAATATCCAATATTAAAGTATTTATTTTTAATATTTGTTGATTCTGTTATCCGTTACATATCAGATCAATGTATGTAGTATGATATATTTTATTCTAACATAATTATGTACTTTGTTTTTAAACAGTAATATGAAATAATTTCGAAAAGATAAAGATATGATAGTATTCATTTAACGTTACTTACTTGATTACGCTTGGACGGCTTGACAAAAATAGATATTAATCTAATTTGGGAGAGTTAAGGCGTGAAAACGTGTTAGACAGATGTGGAGAGTTACGTTCAGAACTATAAACACTAATAAATATGCATTTGTAAGGCACAATGATTAGAATACCAAAGCCTAAACTTGTTGGTGTATTAAAAATGAATCAATAAAATTGATAGCTATGTTAGAGACAGAACAAAAAGTGATTTTATGGGCGTGTGTATGTAACAACTTATCAAATATTTTTTCTCCTGAATCTTTGGCCTATGGGTATAATAATTTTCCAATCGCATATTCTTTCAATCCATGTTTCCCTAGTCACGATCACGCCCAACAACGTGACTAGCTACGGATAAGGTTTCAAATGGCTTTTCGCATGCGCCGGTATTTCAGGTACCCTAGATATAAATTAGGTCAATATTGGTTGTGACTCTTATCGCAATATGGTTTCCTGGTAGTTCACCTACTAAGGGTGGCTTTCCAATACGAAACCAGCAATGCATGTCGTCTGCTCTTTAATTAGATTTATCAACTGCTGATACGTTAATAAAATTTCACTATTGTTAAGAAACAGTCCATCTAACCCAACTCAATTTTATTTTTTGGCTAAATGTGGTAAAGCTAGCTGCCCTTTTGACTCTGCCTATGACTTCGCAGATTGCGGGCGTGATGATCATCTTCTTCATCTTTCTAGCGTTATGTCCCGTGCTTAGATGGGGTCCGCTTAGACTAGATCCAGGATTTAGCGAGTCTGGTAATTGCATTGAAGCGACTGCCATTCTATATAACAAATGCCATCGAAGTTTGCACAAGTTGACCATTTTCAAAATGATTTATTTGACATCGCTACATTGGTTATTCCTTAACGAGATTATAAATGCGTTAATAACACTTTTTCATTATCACATCTAAACTATAATAGGTTACTCGGAAAAATAAATAAATAAATAAATTCTCTGGATTGACACACCCATTCCCTAGTCCCAAACTAAGCTTATGCTTGTGCTATGGATACTAGGTGAACGGATAGACATACTTAAATACGTTTATATACATAAGACACGAGTACAAATGCCCATGTTCATCACACGAAACATTTGCCCCTAGCGGGATTCGAACCCGCGACCCACGGCCAGGGTCTTTGACCACTCGACCATCAGGCCAGGCAAATTTACTTATAGATACCCCAGGCCGTAACATATAATCAATTTAACAGATAGTTACTACACTTAAATTTTATCTACGTACCAATAATGTACTCGGATATATGGTTAGATAAAGTAATTTTTTCCCATAATCTATATATTAATATGTAAAAAAACGGTTTTATTGGTAAACAGTTAACGTTTTTAAGGAGAAAGAGTGCAGAAAACTTATATTTTAATAAATAATGCATTAGAAAAACATCGAATAAATAAAAAACATTAAACGACTTGTGGTCGAATTTTGACCCCTAGGCGACTACTACACAGTATTAATAAATACGTGAGGTGTTAAGTTATTTTATCATCACTGGTTAAAGTAGAGTTTTGGGTTTTTAAATCAAGACCAATTTAATTTAACGTGTTAGGATTAGATGAGCTAATTTTAAGATTCGATTTTTAGCTAATTTATGCCAAATAAAAGCGAATCCACAAGCAACAAATATACCTAATTATCTTCAAGGGTCTTTTTGAACCTTCTTTTGCCGAGAGTCCATAAGTTTATCGATGAAATTTATTGTCATAAGTTCCAATTGTTTTCTTTTTTACAATCCCTTAACGTCTTATGAACTCTTACAATATTCTAAAATCCTAGTATACCGGTAGGTTCAGGGACATCACATGTTGCGTCTGGACCTCAGGACGCAGGCGTAGATTTCACAATGACCTAGATTCGGTCTGGCTCTATGGCGTGACTGGGTTCGTTGACTCGACGGGAATGCGGCGTCCTTAGCAACGACACTCTTTGTAATCTATGGGTGCCTGGTAGCTTGTCGTTCCTGAGAATTTCACGATGAAAATGGACGAGACGAATAATAATAGTCTCGATTGGATACGGGCGTTTTGGTATGCCTATTTGGACAATACAACAGTGTATTAGAGACAGGGATTTTAAACTTAGAGTGAGTATGTGCTCAATTTTACTTTTTTAATTGATTATATATTTAAATTCCCGTGCGAAGTATAAAACAACACTACTTTATTTAAATCTAAGAAGAAAAGTATTTTCTCCCAACTTTTAAAATTTTAACGAAGTTGAACTCATTTACTGAACTTTTTGATTAACTTAAGTCAAGTTGTCAACAGTACCCAAAAATTATTTGTGGTCAAAAACGAAGATGGATTGGAAACTACGGAATCATATGGGCATAAATTCTAACATTTGGTAATAGGTAAACTGTACAATATATACAGTAAAGTAATATTGTATATCACAGCACGCTTTCATAAATTAATATTAGTATTAGTAATATCACATCATTAAAATATCAAGAATGAATAATATCAGATCTAGTTCAAGCACACAAATAAAAAAGCTTTGTCTCGTGATACTGCGTTCCCGACGCGCATGTCAGCAATACACGTTGCGTCCTTAACGACAAAACAACTCCTTTATCGTTATGCGACCCTGGTAGTCTGCCGGCTCAAAACGTGACTATGACGTCATCGACGGGGATGAAGCACACAATCTGGCGCATGCGTACAGCGGGGGGTGGGTAGGGTGAGTCTGTGTTACCATGCTTTTGTACTTTTCACTTGTGTAACTTATCGTCTAACCAAACATTGGAACTCAATTATAACTTATTTCATAACAATCTATAATATAAAAATGAATCGCTGAATGTGTTGCTAAGCGCAAATCTCGAGAACAGCTGAACAGATTTCGCTAATTCTTTTTTAGTTATGTTTGTTATTGTCAGGTAAAGGTTCTTATGAAAGAAAAAAAATTAAAGCTGCCCGGAAAAAAAAATGGGTATTGACAATCCGAAAACGGCGCGTTACGAAGTGCGCCGGGTCCTCTAGTGTATAATAACGGTATAATTGAGCTGTTTTGATAAAAAAGTGCGGAAGTGGATAATGAATTAAATGCATCTATTACCTTCAAAAACTTGTGCGCTTTCTTTATATGAAACAAAAAGCTGCTACTATTGACGGTATAATGCAATTAAATTGCAATTTAAGATAAATGTTATGCGTCTGTATTCTTTAATATGAATAATTAAGCCCGAGCTGTTTTCGGTTCCTACATATAATTTATTTAAAGAAGTGCAATTTAAGATAAATTATTAGCGTCTGTATTCTATACAGCGTCGGAGTCAAGGTAAGAAGAGCATGCCTAATGCTCCGGTGGTTCGGACATGTGGAAATAATGGATGGCGAAAGATTGACTAAACAGATATACAATGGGAAAGTAGAAGGATGCAGGAGCCGCAGAAGGCCCAGGCTCACCTACCACGACCAGATTGACCGTGTATTAACAGAAGGTGATGTTAGGAGTACAACCGTAGAGCTTGGATGAAAAGGATCATGAATGTTGAAGGGGCGAGTAAGGTTTGTAAGGATCGTGCCATATGAAATTCGGTTCTCTCTGCCTAACCCGCTAGAGAAGTGGCGTGAAGTTTAGTTAGTTAGTTAGTTGTATTCTATAATATGATTTCAAGCCAGAGTTGAAAATGTTTTTAAGTTCCTACATATAATTTATGTAACGAAAGCAAGAATCCAAATCCAGGCTCACCATGGCCGCCGCAACCGCCGTGAGGGTGATGACGGTAGATAACTAGACTTTTCCATAAAGCTCTCGCTGCTGTATGTTGATGGGGTAATGTGGACACTGCCCTATTTTATTTACCTTTATTAAAGGGTACCAATTTACAAGCTACTTGTCACTACTTTTTTGCAATTTTCCATTTAACCCAGCCCAGTTTTGTTTTTGGCTGAATGTAGTTAAAGGGGCCTGCTGCCTCTTTGACTCTGCCTACCCCTTCGGGGATTATGGGCGTGATGTTATGTATTAGAGGGTCTTGCCTTAAGATACTTACACTGTTTCAAACTACATCGTTACTTAATTGAGATGGTAAGATCATGTTGCAGTCTAGGTCTTATTATAAGGACAATAATTTCCTTAGTACTTGGTAAATAAGCTTGCCGATGACTAGTCTTCCTCTAAGATCGATAATACACTTGTGATACTTCTGATAAAGCAATTGTCTATAAGCTACTGTGAGTGTTGACATATTGACCAAGTTGGCTAGACGCCTATTTATATCCTTTCAAGATAGTTAAACATTTTACTAATATTATAAACGGGTAAGATTGGATGGATGGATGTGTGGATGTTTGTTACTCATGTACTGCATGGATTTTAATGAAACTTTAACATAGTATCGCTTATGCATTAGAATAACACATAAGCTATGTTTCATCGATGTACCATGCGAGCAACGCCGCGGGCAGAAGCTTGTCGCACTAATATTATAAATGCGAAAGTATGTATGGATGGATGTTTGTTACTTTTTCATAAAAAAACTACTGAATGGATTTTAATGAAACTTTAGAATAATATAGCTCATACACCCGAATAACAACAAATATGCAATTTTTTATCGATGTACCACGCGAGCGAAGCCACAGGCAGAAGCTAATTTTACATTCTTTTGTCCCCTTCGTGATGTAATTAACATTTAAAAATCTCCCTAAGTTTATCGAAATCTATCTATTAAATTATTACTGAAAGTAAATGAAAATGTCTTTTTAATCGGTATAAAAGTACTTTATTTAAATAATAGAAACGATATTTAATGGATACAGGTCAGAATCCTAAGACAAAAGTGTTTGTACGTCTTTGAACAAATACGATTTGCCTTGTCACACATTAAAAATGTTAGTAAGAATTGAGAACCTCCTCCTTTTTTTTTGAAGTCGGTTAAAAAGTACTTTGTATCTGGGTATTGTTAGCATTATCCAACACAAACGACGAAGAGTCCCTAGCAACCGCACTCCTGTTCTGTTTGTGGTCCTGGTAGAAAGCCGGCTCGGCAACGTGACGATGACGTAATCGATGGATATGACGGAGACAATGTCTAATTAGCGCATGCGTATATGTTAAATAACTTTTAGGCGGATCCTTACCATTGAGCGTCAATGAGGTTTTTTGAATTAAAACATCCAAAAGATGGCCGGTATCCAACTGTGCGGCTCCGAGTTGCGGTCTTGTCACCCTCCTCATTGGTTAGTTGTCAGAACAAACTGACATGCTGTCAACAAGGAGCCAATAGTGACAGTGATAAGACCACAAGACTCCCTCGTGCTATCTGGCGGTTTTTTTATTTTTGAAAACCCTCATTGTTTTAAACCAGATCAAGTCTCTCTTTCGAACCAAAAGAAATGACCAACAATGAAAGAAATAATGTATCGAATGAATTCCTTATCTACCATGACATAAAAGGTGACTAAGGGTGCATTGGGTGTTAGATTTGTGACTATAAATAATAATAAATTAATAAATATCCGACGACATCACATACATTGATCTAACTTCGAGGTAAGTAGCTTAAGCACTTGTGTTACGGATATCAAAATCAGTGGCATTACAAATATATACTTAAATATATTAGATATTAACACCTAGTCACAGAACAAACACAAGTACTCATGGACTAATGCTTGTCCTGAGTGGGGATCGAACCCACAACTCTTGGCGCATGGGGCAGGGTCATTACCGAATGCGCCATCGAGCCAGTCAAATAATATTTTTACCAATACCAAACTTGTGCGCAAAGTGAAATAGTTTTAGTTAGTTCAAAATTTATGCGCTGAGTAGAATACTTTGTCCCGTTGTTCGTAGCAGCCCGCTTGTTGTTTATTACATACTTACATAACATCTCTTAACATGATTCTTTTCTCTACGGTTTTTATGGCTCCTAATCTATACTTATAATAAATCTGTAGAGGTCAATTCTGTACATAAAATATATTTTCTAAATAACTATCAGGGGGTGATAAGTGATCGATACTGATGCCAAAAATGCAATCAGTAAAATTTTTGTCTGTCTGTCTGTCTGTCTGTCTGTCTGTCTGTCTGTTCCTTATAGAAACAAAAACTACTCGACGGATTTTAACGAAACTTCGTACAATTATTCTTCATACTCCTGGGCAGGTTATAGTATACTTTTCATCACGCTACAATCAATAGGAGCAGAGTAGTGAAGGGAAATGTTGGGAAAACGGGAGAAGTTACTCCATTTTTTAAGCTTCCGTCGCGTGTGCAGCCTTAATGGTTAAAGTTACATAGAAATTATGTATGACGGAAATAGTCTTTATAATATTAACCATAAACGCGGGTGACACCGCTGGCACAGCTAGTGTAGAATATATTATTAAGCTGAAGGAAATGTTTTCCTTCATAGTTTATGCTGTGTGTGATGTGACTGGTGCACTGAAAGCACATCACAGTGATAATATTAATAATTGACTGTTCGTATATAGCTATACTTGCATCTGTAAAATTGTGTAGTATTTTTCTGAAGTGAAGGCCTACTTGCTTTTTTATCACTGCGCGTTCAATCGCTTGTTACCTAAACCCGTCATCATATCGCAACGGCGTCCCAAGCAAAGGGACCTCCTGCATTATTATGAACTCCTGGTAGATTGCCGGCTTGAAACGTGACTATGACGTAATGGATAGCAATGACGAAGGCACGGGTGCTCCGCGCATGCGTGGAATGTAGACAACCTAGGATTGGTCTGGGCGGCGCCAGGCTGTCTGCAGGAATGCGGCGTCCCTAGCAACGCATCTCCCGGTGCAGTATGCAGCCCTTGTACTTCGCCGTTCCTGGGAACGTGATGCGGCTTAGGGGAAGCGAGCCAACTGTCCTGTGATTTGTCGAAGGGCACAGCTTGTTTCAATATTTTTGGAAAACTATTTAATATTTTTTGTATACTGATGTTGATATTTAAATGTCTTGAAACGAACAGTTTTGATACGTGTAAATTCCTTGCATGAACTGAATGGCTCTGCCAATCTGTAAGCGTAAACTCAAACTGCAAATTTTATATGCACGAATACACTTACCATATACTGGCACGATACTGGTAAACATAAGTTACATACACATTTATACAAACAAGTATTTGTCCCATGTTGGTCCGGGAATTCAGAATGTGCCAACTGTGTTTCTTGCCTAGCATGTCATAAAAGGCGACTAATGGTATAAACTTGTATTATCTATAGTACAGATCTACTCAAAGTATATCATAATCTTCCTAGCGTCATGTCCCGTGCTTAAACGGGGTCAGCTTAGACCATTATCCCGGATTTAGGACATCTGGTAATTACATTAAAGGTAGGGGAATTACAGCACTCTACGCATAAGCGGGTTTTTTACCATTGAGCTAGCTACTGACGTTTCTTTTTCGCGAAACATCAATGTATTTTACTTTGGATTTTTTTATATTAGACTACATCATTTACATATTGATCTGACTCCGCGACAAGCAGCTTAAGCACTTGTGTTATGGATATCAGAATCAGTGGTATTACAAATATATACTTAAACTAGCAGCGCCCCGCGGTTTCACCCACATAGTTTCAGTTCCCGTGGGAATTAGGAGATAAAATATAGCCTATGTTACTTCCGGATAATGTAGCTTTTCAATGGTGAAAGAATTTTTGAAATCGGCGCAGCAGTTTTTGAGTTTATTCATTAAAAACATACACACACACAAAAATACAAAAATGTAAATCTTTCCTCTTTATAATATTAGTATAGATATAAGATATAACCACCAACCAAACACAAGTAGTCATCACACGAATATTTACCCTGGGTGGGGATCGAATCTACAACTCTTGGCGTGTGGGGCAGGGTCACTACCAAATGCGCCATCGAGCCAGTCAAAAATATGGGCCTCATAAAGTTAAGTTTTGTATACTGTTAACGATAGAACAAGTATAAGACGTTGCTCACATGAAGGTATCGACACGTAATATAAAATAACCATCGAAATGTTACATACATAACATCACGACCACAATCCCCGAAGAGGTAGACCGAGTCAAATGGGCAGCAAGCCCTTTTAACCACATTCAGCCAAAAATAAAACTAGGCTGGGTTGGATAGAAAATTGAGAAAAAGTAGTGACAAGTGGCCAGCTTGTCGCCTACACAATCATATACCCTAAACCCGATATACCATTAGTCGCCTTTTACGACATGCTAGGCAAGAAACACAGTTGGCACTGTTTTCTTTTCAAGTCCCAGACCAACATGGGACAAATCGAAATGTTTTAAAAGATACAAAGTGTACGGCATTTTTGTCGTGATCAGAAAGTCATTTGCAATTAAACTCTTGAACACTTATGCGATCCTGGTGATGCGCCGAGCTTGGAAGCGACTATGACGTCGCCAGGGTCCGTATGACGTTTTCGATGACGTAGCGTCTCGCTTTCCCTTCACGTGACGAATACTGTGGAATCCATAGATTTAGGATGAATTTGCGTAGTCAAAAAATTCTAAATCTTATGGTGCAATCGCGAGCATGCATTCGCGGGCTTGCTTTTTGGGGGACGTCTTGAATTATTTGGTGGGAACGATAGTGTAGTTGACACGATAGTACATTAAAACGTAGTGCTGGAGTCTTAGGTACTCTGCTGTTTGCTTAGTATTAGTATTATTTTGGAAATTTAATAAATGTAGTTACTTCGATGACAAAATTATTAAATAATTTGAAAGTTTTTGGAAACATACGTTTATCAGTGCTTCTTTGACAGTCTGTCAGTACAATCATTTACACAACGATTCTTAGTAAGTAAGCTGTTAAGTAAGCACTAAGAAAGTATTTTTTGGTTTGGATTTATTAACAAAAAAAAAATAGATGCTGCATCATCTTTGCAGCAGCAAAATAACGATGGTTAAGGCATCGTTATTTTTGATGTTACAAATGCATAGATTGAATGATTTTTGCTGTATCACTTTTTTATTTTTAAGATAGCAGAATCACAGCTAAGACATTTTGTAAAATATGTGAGATTTTGAATTTTTTTTTAATTTATTCAACGTTTTACTCAATCACGTTGGGGTCCAACAACTGTATTACTATAATGTTTAAATAACATGTACGAGTATATTGTTCGATTTTAACCAATAGGATAACTTTCATCTCCTTTAATTAACAATATCCCTGAAAATATTACTTTAAGCATAATTAAAAGACCTTTGCGGATTAAGTGGAGGACAAAAGTTAGTAATGATGTTACTTACCTGAAATATCTCGCTGAAAACAGAACTTTTGTGGTATTATGCGCTCCTCATAGTGCGATGAGCTTGGGAGAACTATGACGTCAGACTGGCTGCGTCATCAGTTTTCCTTCTCTCTCGAATACGTAGTGCCACTTACGAGTATTACTTTGAAACGCAATTAGTATGTACTGATTTACTATCCCAGAGTCTGAATTAAAATAATCTATTTATTGTAAACAAATTAAAAACAATGTGCCAACTGTATTTTTTGTCTAGCATGTCGTAAAAGGGGACTAATGGTATATGGGATTTTGGGTATTGTGTAGGCGACGAGCTAGCCACTTGTCACTACTTTACTACAAATTTTCATTCAAGCCAGCCCATTGTCCGATATTAGTGTAGGACTTAAAAAGACCTGCCTACTGTGGTTCTTGTCCAGCATATCGTAAAAGGCGACTAATGATATATCGGGTTTTTGGTATGTGATTGTGTGGGCGACAAGCTAGCCACTTGACACTACTTTTTCTCAATTTTCGATCTGACCCAGTCCAGTTTTATTTTTGGCTGAATGTGGTTAAGGGGTCTTGCTGCCCCTTTGGCTCTGCCCTTCGGGGATTTTGGGCCTGATGTTATGTATATATGTACCTACTGTTTTTTTTTTAATCAGCATCGTCATAAAATCGCCTTCGCCACAACCATCGTAAAATCTCCTTGTAGGTGCCAAAACTTGGGAATGCTTATCTGAACACACTGCGCTTTTGATGCAACCTGTCGTCCTTGCCAATAGAACTCCTGCAACATTATGCACTCTTGGTAGTATGCCGACTCAGGAACGTGACTATGACGTAATCGTTGGAGGAATGACGTTGCAATTTCCACGCATGCGTACTTTGATAGGCAACCTAGGTCTAGACTGTATGGCGTCGGTAGACAGGCGCGGCGTCCTTAGTAACAGCATCTCTTGGTGCATTATGCTACCTTTGTACTTTGCCGTGTTTGGCAACGTGACATAACTGGTTGACGTGAAAGCATGCATGCATGCATCCAAATTGCATGTTAAAAATAAACATGATAACGTTTTGTCTGTGCGGACGCAATATTTTGTAGGATCTATAATTTTTTGAGGGATACAATGTCAATGTATCAATGACAGGTCCATTGGTCGAGTGGTCAGAGACCGTGGTCACGAAACCGAGGGTCGCGGGTTCAAATCCCGCTAGGGGCAAATGTTTCGTGAGATGAACATAGACCTTTGTACTCGAGTTATGGATACTTATAAACGTATTTAAGAATGTTTATCCGTTCGCCTAGTATCCATAGGAGCTTAGTTTGGAACAAGGGAATTGGTGTATCAGTCTGGAGAATTTATTATCATTTAATATTAATGTAACTATGTCTTTTTAAAATTGACTGCCGTGAATAAAAGCGACGGTAGCTTAATGGTTAAGATACAAGGGGTTTTGGTTCAAACGGGTACGTCAGTACGTATTTATATTGCTAGCCTGGCGGTGTGGGTAAACGTTGTGAGTTAACCTCCATATTCAAATGTCTTTGGATGTGTAGGTATGATCCAATTTGTTACCTGTCTGTAGGTTACAAAGGTCAAATGGCAGACGATTTTTTGTAATAACCAGGCTTCGTAGATTCAGGATCTTGGTCCAAGGGGACTCCGACTCTAGGAAGAAGAAGAATTTAAAATGATTAACAAATAAGTGCCTTTAATAAGATGCCAGTTTAAAAAAATACTTTACAAAACTTGTCTCGATTGTTTGTTTAAAGTATCATTCTAAATATTTCGTAGCAATGTCATTAAATTCGGGCATTTTTTTATATTATGTGTAGAGTCGGCCATTGCACTTAGAGCAGTATCTATTATCTACCCATCCCTGTCTGGTTCTACAGACAAGGATAGGTGTTAACCCTCACACACTCGGCGCATGCGTAGACTGTTAGACAACCTAGGTCCAGTCTGCTTGGCACCGAACTAAGGAATGCGGCGTCCGTAGCAACGCACCTCTTGGTGTAGTATGCACTCCTGGTACCTCGTCGTGCCTGGGAACGTGACGTGGCCGGCGGAAGCGAGTCGGGAAGATTAATTTGGCCCAAGCGAAAGCGCATCGCAATATAAAGACCGGTTTGATTAGAGTTTTATACGCGCATATAAGCTCGTTTTTGGAAGCGCATGTAGGCGCGTATAGGCGCGCCTTTTACCACACGCGCAACTCGTACGACCGTTATAGAGACACCTTCCCGCGCGCCCACTTGATGCAACTATTGATGACACCCAGCATCTTTTTCGTCTTCTCAGTCGACGGCGAATAAGTAATGCAAATAGCAATGTTTTTTCGTCAGAATCCATGTTGATACTGATACGACACCACTACCGGTTCGAACGAACACGCCGAAATATGCCCGTTTGCGCGAGTCCGGTTTTTGGAAGCCCGTAATGTAGCGCGCGTGTTAGCGCGTGCGCCGAAACGACCGTATACGCTAATCTGAAACCGCCCTTTGGCAGTCTAACTAACTAAACTTCACGCCACTTCTCTAGGGTAGGCAGAGAGAACCGAATGCCATATGGCACGATCCTTACACACCTCACTCGCCTCTTCAACATTCATAATCCTTTTCATACAAGCTCTACGATTTTTATGACTCCTAACATCACCTTCTTTTAATACACGATTAGGAATCAAGGATTAAAAATTATCACTTTCTGGTGTTCCTATAGGATAGTATCCGGGATAATACTTTTTGCCTCCAATTCAATTTCTTCCGTCGGTGAAATGGTTCTTCGCGACAAATGCAACGGGTTTGATCCCCGCCCCGGGATAGTTGTTAGTTGTAATGAATTCTTCTTTCTGATTTCAATGATAGAACTATTTGCTGTTATTTTAAAATGATATACTTGTAAATGTGTTTAATGTTCTCAAGTATCTATTTATTTTTTATAATCCTGAACTGTACGCGGGTGAAGTCGCGGGTAGGCGACGGCACAGTTTTCGCAGTACGCCAAAATAAGGTCTGACCGTTGGGAAGAAGCGTCGAGGGCTCTTGGTCACACTGCATGCTAGCTAGCACGGCGTCCCTAGCGACGGCCTCTCAGTGCATTCTGCACTCCTGGTGCTTTTCAGTGCTGGGCAACGTGACGCGGTTGGCAGTAGTATCGAATCGAACGAGATATGTTACTAGCCCCCCATGTTGGTTTGGGACCTAACATTTATGTATCAACTGACTTCTGTTCTTTTACGCACAGTAGAGAACTAACCCTGGAGTAAAAGGCTTAAGATGTGTATGTGTCTTAGGGCTGATTTTTTATTAGTCAGATAACAATTATCCGACTGATAAATTATAAAGTTACCAATTTGCGGATGTCATACGGTATTTTATTTCGGAAACAGGCAATGGCATTTTAAAATCATCCGGATTGTAATTTATTCGACTGTTATCTTATATCTGACTGTTGAAAAATCAGTCCTAAGGCAAGGTATCTTCGGCACAAGTCACTAAACATTTGATGCACGTTCAAAAATAAGAAGTATCGAGTGTGTCAGTTTGCCAGCCCCTTTCTGTTAGTCTACGTCCCAAATCCGACCATTGAGCGCATATATCTACTTATAATATGTACTGATGATATATGAGCCTTCGTAAAGCCTGTAAGAAATAAACGTACTCTATTTCTATTTATGTCTAGAAAGAAAGAAACATTTACTACATTTGGACATCACAACACAACCAGAATAGTACATCAATAAAACAAATATATACAAAAAAGGAGTAACACAACTTATTACGTCAAGTTAGACAGAGATAGAAGAGAATTATCAATAAAATAGTAAATTAGATAGTCTCTCTTACAAAACCATTGTACTCGTTTAACACACACTTACTTTACAGCTAACGAATCGATGACGTCACATGGTTCCTAACTAGGTAGTCGGCGTCCCCGGCAGCCAACGCTTCTCGGTGCATTATGCAGTCCTGGTGATTTGCCGTTCGCGCAACGTGACGTGCCAGAAGGACCGAAAGAAAAGGGACGTTGACCGGTTCCTCAGGCTAGGGATATTTTGTTTACTATATTTGTTTAGTGCAAACAAGTGATAGATAATTTACTTTACTTTTTTGTAAATTAATACCTACTATGTTGCTTTTGGAGTTAAAATCCAACACAACGATGAATATTTTTATTTGAGAGGGCCGATTACCAATGGTAATTTATTTTTATCACAGACATCTGCAACATTAAATGATGACCATTATATTATTTTTTCGATATAACCTTGTTTTCCTAAAGATGTAATTAAAGAAAACTTAGTTCCTTATCAAAATTATATACTACTGCTTATCATGCCTTTTTTTCAATATACATCTAAAAGGGCCTGCTGCCTTTTTGACTCTGCCTGATCCCTCTTCGGGGATTATGGGCGTGATGTTATGTATGTATGTATGTTACATCTAAAACTTTGTAAAAGTTAAGGACATATTAATACAGAATACATTATTTAATAAACATACGTTTTTGAGCCCAAACTACCAAAATGAGTGAACAAGTTGCAAGCCACTTGCTTGGCCGTCGTTCATTCGTTCAGGATTTCGATTTACAACACCGGCTTGACCAAAAACATTAAAAGGAGGCGAATATAGTGTGGAATATTGTCATCTCATTTGCACATACGTCATAATACCGGACAGACAGCTGTTTTGTACTGTTTTGATTGGGGTGCTCCCCTCGATGTGATTTCATAGCCAGGTGTACGTATGAATTTGTATTTTGTTATTGATTCGTCTAGCCACCCCTCGTGACTGACCTCTCGGTGCATTATGCACTCCTGGTGAAAGACTGTATCTCACAATGTGACGTGGTTGGCAACACTGGGTCAAGTCCGATAAAAAATTATAGCTGTTGAAAAAACGTTTTATTCGTCTTGATTTAAAAACAAATACTATGACATCTAGAACGAGTTTTCCTGAATAGGGCTAATTTGTTGTAACTCTGATTTGAAAATGGTAGAATAATTACCATTTTGCGTTATGTACCGCGTATTTTTCATTATGTATATGTATCTTAAATGTATTATATACATAATGCAAAATACGGGTTAATATGAAACAACTTCAGTATAATTTTTTTTTTATAATATTTTTTTGGACAATAATTTGTTTAATATGTATTTTAAAGGGATACGATACAAATACAATGTAGTTGTTGACAGCCAACCATCAAACCATGTACAAAAATATTGATGCAAATGCAATGAAGCAACTATGTAAGTTTTACTTTCTGTGTTTTACATTGGACTCCAATTGTACTTATTAAAATTATGTATAAAAATACTTCATACATACATACATAACATCACGCCCATAATCCCCGAAGGGGTAGATAGAGTCAAAAGGGCAGCATGCCCCTTCAAACACATTCAGACAAAAACAAAACTGGGCTAGGTTAAATGGAAAATTGTGAAAAAGTAGTGACAAGAGGCTAGCTTGTCGTCTACACAATCACATACTCAAAACCCGATATACCATTAGTCGTCTTTTACGACATGCTAGGGAAGAACCACAGTTGGCACATTCACAAAGATACTAGATTTTCAATAATTCTTCCTGGGATAAAAGTGCCCTATATCCTTAGGATATACATCTTCGTACGCACAAATTCGTCGTTATCCGCCCAGTTGCAAAAACGTGACCGACAGACTTCCTGTTGCGTTTACAATATTAGTAAATGTATATGCTATGTGTCGGTGGTATATGCGTTATAAATACTAGGCAATCTATACTTATAATAAATCTGTAGAGAGGTCAATTCGCTATTAGACAGTTGTAGCAATAAAATATGAAATGTATTTTTTATGGTAGCTTATAAGTAAACAATTATCATCCAATATGTTTTTTGCATTAAAACAATTTATTAATATTTTATTTTTGGAATATTAATCTCAGTTTTTTTTATCTGTGTCGACAAGTGGCGGCCATGATTAATCTTCGTATGACGTCATAACTCAATAAACAAAACGTCAAAGTCAACGTCAAGTGATTGTCAAGTCAAGTCATCCCTGATGTTGATGGCATTTCCTTAGAAAATAATTGTTCTAATGTGTCCAAACGTCGTCTTTTGCTTACAACTGATCGTGGCTGTGGAGATCCCGTCCGTTTTATTCTGTCTGGTTGACAATGAAATTTGGATGGCAAACAGTCAGGTTTCATTTTTATTTTACCAATAGAACCCATTATACTGTATTGGATGTAATTTTCCATATCATTAGGTAGCTACAAATAAAGAAAAACAAAGTGCCATTAGGCAGAAGTTAGATTTGTTTATTCTATACTATTGGAATGTAAGTATTACACATATAAACCAACCTCTTGAATTGCAGTTTTAAAGATTTAAGCAAACATATATATAGACAGCAGGATGCGACTTTGTTTTATACTATTTATTAGTAATTATGTAGTAATGATTTTAAGAAGTTAGGTTAGGTGTAATTTTTTTTTTTAAATCGAACATACTGATTTCTTCTGAATACTTACATCAAAGTGATCCTCACAAAAGAATATCACAGACTTATCAGACGTAAACTGTGGGTCTCGGCGTGCCAATTGTAACCATTGCTTTCGACGTTTTGGACTTTTAGGAACGTGTATAAACAATTTGTCGGGACATTTAATTGTCGTACTTCTACACAGGCACCGCACACGTTTTGTAGCTTGTCATTTTCACAATTCCAGTTAAATCTGTTTAATTAACACCTCAAAACAGTTAGAACGCCGTATTACCTGTGCTTTGTTTTTTGAGTTGTGACGTCATAACATGGAAATGTCACGTGACACAGTGTTTTAGCGCGAATTTCAAACCAAAAGATAAAAAAAACATGTTTTCTTATCAAATAGAGCTTTTTTGAAAAAAGTATAATTGTAGGGGGGTTTAAAATAAGTCTATAGATATTATAAAATACATTTCAGAAATCTGTCAAGTAGCGAATTCTGTACATGAAATATATTTTCAAAATAACTATCAGGGGGTGATTAGTGATCGATACTGATGCCAAAAATGTAATCAGTAAAATTTTTGTCTGTCTGTCTGTCTGTATGTTCCTTATAGAAACAAAAACTACTTGACGGATTTTAACGAAACTTGGTATAATTATTCTTCATACTCCTGGGCAGGTTATAGTATACTTTTCATCACGCTACAATCAATGGGAGCAGACTAGTGTAGGGAAATGTTGGGAAAACGGGAGAAGTCACTCCATTTTTTAAGCTTCCGTCGCGTGTGCAGCCTTAATGGTTAAAGTTACATAGAAATCATGTATGACGGAAATAGTCTTTATAATATTAACCATAAACGCGGGTGACACCGCTGGCACAGCTAGTTTAAATATAAAATGGTATAAGTACTGCTACCTAGGCTACGAGACAGTTCGAATGGTATCGTGAGCGCGTTGGCGGACCGTTGGGTCTCTCGATGTTGGAGCACAAGATTCAAATTCAAATTCAAAATGTCTTAATTAATGTAGGCCTTAAAAAAAAAGCACTTATAAATCGTCAATTTTACAAAATCTTTAGAGCAATGTGAATCTACCACCGGTGTAGAATGCTGATTCAACCGAGAAGAAACATATGATGAAGCGGCTACATATGGCTTAGTGTTGTGTCGTGGATGTATATTATTTTGTATATTATTTATAATTAGGTATATATGCATGTATAGGGCATGAATTTCTGCTGTGTGTGGCCGTGTGTGCGTGACTTGGAAGCACTGATGTACTTATTTATTCCTAATACGTTATATACGTATTTGCACTACTAACTGACTTTGTCTAAAATAAACGATATTATTATTATATTATTATTATATAATGAATATCAAGAAAGTATAGTACATTTTATGGCCGTGTTACAAATCAGAAGACAATGAATTTGTTAGGAAACAAAAGACGTTCGTAAATCAAAATTAGAATGCACGGTGAAAAAAAAATCTGAAATAAGGCACCAAAGAGGTTTTAGCTCTCAGCAGTAAGGCTATGTACAGATCAAACTTGTAGTTATAAATATGTTTAGTTATAATAATTTGTAAGCGTGTTTTGACTTAAACTTATGTTTATTTATAATGTATGAAGACAAAATTATCTTTTTTCTTGGTATCGTCCAAAGCGTAATGTTCAACAGTCATCATTGCGCCATATTGATATAAAATCTTAATAATAATCTATAGAAGCCATAGCATTCTGCACGTTGCATTGACGCCCACACTGTAGTTGCTACGAACTAGGCATTCGTAGCAATCGTAGCTCCTGTAGCCTCATGCGTTCCTCGTAACGCGGCGGCTGCAGCCGCGATGATGACGTAACGAGTGACGACATCGTTCACGATGATGTGTATGTGAGTGCAATGCACCCGCACACAGGCATTGCATAAAGTTGAGGGAACGCAACCCCTCATGCAACAGGTTGCATTTGCTAGCGACGACTGTGTATGCACGCTTCGATAAAGACTATTTTGATGAAATTAAAAAAAAATTCTAGGCATCATTTGGTCTAAAGTAGGTAAGTTGTATACGTGACAAGTATCTGATAGTTTGAGTATCAAATCAAAGTATTGGAATTATTTTATTTTAATCACCTCACAGATTTTAGAACACTAACAACTTAAATAATAGGGATAAAGATGCAAAATTCGTCTCTTTAATCGACCATGCTTTCTGTTGAACTACCCTCAAAAATGTTACTACGCATTAACTCCCAGCAATCGTTTTTGTAACAAAGACGCATTATTTTGGTTTTTAATCCTACATTTTTCTAATGAGAAATGAATCTTCTAGAAAAACAAAATGTGTCTTAAAATCTTTAGTGTCGCGTGAGGCTACTCAGAAAAGACACGCGAGACACGTTTCCGTTTTTATGGAATGTGTTCCCCCATCAAGCCGTTGCTACGGCCGGTGGCGTCCATAGCAACGGTAGCTCCTGTAACGTTATGCTCTCCTGGTAGTGCGGCGGCTCAAAGCGAGACGGTGACGTAATGGATGCATTGGTGACGTCATAGCTACCTAAAGCTGCTTCTTAGCTTTCCGAAATGCGTCTCGCTCTGTCAAGCCCGATGAGAGTGAATATTCGTATACAGTTTTGGTTCTATTGCCATGGGACGAGTCCCATGTTGGTCTGGGACTATGACTTAAAAAAATGTGCCAAATGTGTTCCTTGCCTAGCATACCGTGAAAGGCGACAAATTATACCGGGTTTTGGGTATGTAATTGTGTAGGTGACGAGCCAGTCATTTGTGACTAAATTTTCACAATTTTCCATCTAACCCTGCTCAATTTTATTTTTGGCTTAATGTGGGTAAAGGGCCTGCTACCCCTTTGCCTCGGTCAACCCTTTGGAGATTTTTTATTATTAGGGATTATGGGACGTAATGACTGGCCACGTAACGCCAAAAACTTAGCGACTTTTGAGTGAGCAAAATTACATGGGGTCCCATGATGGTTTGGGACTCAAAAATTGTTCCAATGTGTTCCTCGAGTGCTTTTTCACAATTTTCCATGAAACGTTACTCTTTGCTTATGATTGTTTCTCTTCAGACTCCGCCTACCTCTACAGGGGTTGAGAGCGTGATGGTATGCAACACATACCTAGGTACTTCGTACTGTGAATACAAGGCACGGCGTCCCCAGCAACCGAAGTTCTTTCGGTATTATGCACTCCTGGTAGTGTGGCGAGCTCGGCGGCAAGTATGACGTAATGGATGACGACATCATACGAGCTTTGGATGCAGCGTTATGTTCCAAAAGGCAGGAGTTGCGTGGTGTTGGCGGTTAATGCAAATGACGCTGAAGGTGATAATTACGCAACATACGCTGCATTGTCAACTTAGATGTGGGGTTGTTTGTTACTTAAGACAAATAGACTTTTTTGTCTTAATAAGGACACTTTTGCGAACTTGGTTTTGCTACTTTAACAGAGTTTTTTTTTTAATAAATATCTGACTATATCACATACATTGATCTGACTCCGAGGTAAGTAGCTTAAGCACTTGTGTAAGGGATATCAGAATCAACAGTGGTATTACAAATATATACTTAAATATTGGATATTAACACCCAGACACAGAACAAACACAAGTATTCATCATACGAATATCTGTCTTGGGTGGGGATCGAGTTGTGGGTTAACCCACAACTCTTGGCGCATGGGGCAAGGTCACTACCGAATGCGCCATCGAGCTTGTCAATATAAGAGTAATAAAATGTAATGTTTGTCCCATGTTGGTCTGGGACTTGGCCCATTTTGATCTGGGACAAAAAAAAAGAATGTGCCAACTGTGGTTCTTGCCTAGCATGTCGTAAGAGGCGACTAATGGTTTACGGGATTTTGGGTATGTGACAGAGTAGGCGACGAGCTAGCCACTTGTCACTCCTTTTTCACAGCTTTCCATCCAACCCAGCCCACTGTCCCATGTTGGTCTGGGACTTAAAAAGAATATGCCAACTGTGGTTCTTGCCTAGCATGTCGTAAAAGGCGACCAATGGTATATCGGGTTTTGGGTGTGTGATTGTGTAGGCGACAGGTTAGCCGCTTGTCACTGCTTTTTCACAATTATCCATCTGACCCAGCCCGGCTTTATTTTTGTCTGAATGTGGTTGAAGGGGCTTGCTGCCCCTTCGACTCTGCCTACCCCTTCGGGGATCATGGGCGTGATGTTATGTATGTGTAAAATGTATAAGATTCAAAAATATTTAACAAACTAAACTTTACGCCACTTCCCTAGCGGGGAGGCAGAGAGAATCGAACGCCATATGGCACAATCCTTACACACCTCACTTGCTTCTTTAACATTCATGATCCTTTTCAAACAAGCTCTAAGGTTTTTATGGTTTCTAGTAACTTCTACATCCTTCCACTTTCCCATTGTATATCGGTTTAGTCAAAAATATAAAAAATCAGTTTAAATAATAATAAACATCAAATTTAAAATGTTCATAATTACGTACCATTAAGTCTGCAATCCCGAAGGGATAGGCCAAGTCCAAGGAGTGATAAGGTACCTAAACCACTTTCAGCGAACAGTTAAATTGATTTGAGTTTAATTTAAAATTGAGAAATAGTAGTGACAAGTGGCTAGCTTGTCGCCTGCACAATCTCAACCCAATTCCCAATACACAATTAGTCGCCTTTTACGACATGCTAGGCAAGAAACACATCTGGTTTTCATGGTCCCATATTCAAAATGTATGTCAAAATGACTTTCTTGTAAATAATTTTTTTAATAAAATTTCTACATTGGTTGGATGCCTTTACTTATCCTGTGGGATTAAACCAAGTACATACTTTTTCGTAATAATCATCTCAGACTTAACAATATTTTAACTATCCCTCGTCTACGACAAGAAAGAGAAGTACAATGTGAGACAGTACTGCACTCCTGCAACGCTATGCATTCCTTGTAGCGAGCCCAGCTGGGGAGCAACTATGACGTAATGGATGACGCCATCAAACTACCACCCACATGCACAGTGCACACTAACTACACACTGCAGTGTTATGTTCCAATACGCAGAGTTGCAGCGGTGTGTTCCATGCCTACCTGGCCAAAGCTTTTTGATCTTTAATGCGTTTGGAAGTAGGTTGATATTAAAAAGGTGCAATATCGAAGGCCGATACGATATACATATATACGATACAAGATTTCATCTCACACTCTCATAACGCCTTTATACCCTTTGAAAGCGAAATATCAATATTATTTTTTAAATTCGCGTGCGTTGAATTTTTTGTCATTCCGGATGGCGACCGTCTGAATGTTATTTTACTTACCCTTGGAAACAATACTTTTTTAATTAAGTGGGTGCGTTCCTTTTCTTTCTAACTTTGCCAATATTTGTGCAAAATTTATTAGTAGGTAATCTATGCGAACTCAACAAACAGACTCATTTGATATTTAAGGTATTAATTAAAATGTTGGAATAGTCAAGTATCAAAATAGATGGAGTTAATTTAAATATAGAAGTACAAGGACAAAGAACCATGATAAATTAAATAAATTTTATAATTGATTAAATCATCCATTTCCAAAGAATATTCTTTTAAACCACTTTTCGAATCCATACTCAGTAGTTAGTAGTATCATAAAATGTGCCTAATGGCGGATAGCTCCCTTTTTTCGTAAATATGTATATAGCTATTTTTTTTTCTATGTTGCTTGTAAATACCTGTGCATAACTTTCTGAATTTATTAACAGACTAATTAGCCTAACTTCGGCTAGAGTCTAGACTGTTTAACCCATGATGTGCGCTTTGTTGTGGTAAACAATGTCGTGTGCCTAGCAACAATGCTCCTAGAGCGTTATGCGTTCCTTGTGGCGCAGCGAGCTCAGGCGCGACTATGACGCAATCGACAGTAGTGACGTCATCAATGTTGCCTATAAGCTTGTAGTCAGCATTGTATTGCTCGGTGGGGTTGTGCCCAGTGTGCTTCGATTGCCAAAATCCAATTAAATATCGATATACACACACTCACACACCCGGAATTCCCAAAGGGGTAGACTGAGTTAAAGGGGTAGCAAGATCATCTAACAACTTTTAGCGAATAATTAAACTGGATAATGGTTAGAAGGAAAATTGAGAAAAAGTGGTTACAAGTGATCAGAACGTCGCCTACTTTTTTACTTTATCCCAGCGGCAGAGATCACATCCTTCCATTTGTAACGATCCTACGATTTATAAGTTAAAACTCGGGAATATTGCGGTCTTGTTTAACTTAAATATTGACAATTCGGAATTCCACCAACTAAACTTCATGCCACTTACCTAGTGGGGTAGGCAGAGAGAACTGAACAGAATTTCTATTTGTGGATAATTAAGTTAAAGAAGACCTTGAAGTAGCCGTCTCAAAGTGAAACGATTCGAACTCACAGAAAACAAGAAAAAGTTAATTTCAAAAGGGACGTGACAACTTTCATTCAAACGTTTTGTGTACACCGACACTTGTTGCCATGGTGACGAGCCGCGGCGTTCCTTGCATGCGAAGCTCTTGCGGTATTTTGCTCCCCTGGTAGTTGAGTGAGCTAGGCGGCAACTATGACGTAATTTGTGACGACATCTTTCACGCATGCGCAGTGCAGTGTTTCGTAGCAATGGCACAGATTCAAAACTTCCATTGTATTATATTTTGTTTTAATGCCCTGGCTACATTATCACCCTATTGCAAAGATTTTTATTTGTGTTTCTGTCAGTCTACGTTTTGTAGAGCAGTCAGTAAGTCTGTAGTCATATCTTTGCGATATTGCGATAGTGTGTGATCGTAGCTTAAGTTCTAAAACTAGCAAACTTTGAATTTTTATTTCTTATAAGAGTTTCATACAAAGTTCCTCCGCCCACAAAGTTAACAAGTTCAAAAGTCCTAATCCTTCGCTTTACTTTTAAATAAGTATTATTCTAAATTTATGATGTTTATGTTTTTAGGAAGATTATATTACATTCTGGACCTGATCTGCAAACTTATAAGGAAAATAGTGAAAATTCTCACTTTACACTACAATGTATAAAAATTACTATTTATATACTACATTTTCAATACTTAAAAAAATATGTAAACCAAAGTTTATTAAAATAGATGAAATGAAACGTATCATATAAATCAACCAGGTGTCCCAGTAAAAATGATATGGTTTTCGTAATGGTTTTAATAGTAGCAGTAAAAAAAATATCAGTCGAATAAAATTGAGAACCTCCTCCTTTTTTTTGAAGTCGATTAGACGAAGATTAGCGACAATGGTAAAAATGCTGTGTCAACATTACGATGTATGCACTTTACCGTGGTTACGAGCCAAAGCGGCCCTAGCAACCAGCATTAAAGCTCTTGCAACGTTATGTGTTCCTGGTAGTTCGGCGAGCTAGGCGGCAACTATGACGTAATAACTCGGAGTGACGACATCAGTGGTCATACAGGTACACAGCATGTACTGATGGATAGTTTTGTTGTATCAAGGGCCATATATACAGTACGATTCGTTGTTCCGATCATTCAACTTCGATATTACCATTCCAAGCGACAAATCGTACCGTATGAGGGGCTCTTTAAGCGTTAAGCATAGCAGTATACAGATATCAAATTTATGGCTGTACTTAGAGCGGTAGGTGGCCGCGCAAAAAAACTTTACAAACTGATAACATTAGTTATTAATTCGTGTTTAATAGAAACAATACTAATGGGAACAGGAACTCAGTCAGTCCGCTTGTGACAACAATCGTTGGAACGCGGCCGAAGCGTCAAGCGGTAAGTACTCATGTGTTTAATGCAGTTTGCGTTTCGTCCCTTTAGTATTGTTTCTAGTGATAATGCAACGCGAAGGTTATAATTATACAATTCGTGTTTAATTCCGTAATATACTTAAGTCGGAAAAACCGCGATACCAGCGCCATCTTTATTGATAGAGGAATAGGCGGAACGCCAGCGTTACCTAGCGACGCTTAGCAGAGTCTACGAAGGCGCAGTCAGTGCGAGGGAGCTCACTTTCGGCTTATTGCTCTTAGGTTGTGAACCTCTATAAACTGCCGTGTTACTTGCGATGGAGTGGCTTATTGCAGAAAATAGTGAACCGGTTGTGGCTTCTCCGACACATATCTATACTTATAATAAATCTGTAGAGAGGTCAATTCTGTACATGAAATATATTTACAAAATAACTATCAGGGGGTGATTAGTAATCGATACAGATGCCAAAAATGCAATCAGTAAATTTTTTGTCTGTCTGTCTGTCTGTATGTTCCTTATAGAAACAAAAACTACTCGATGGATTTTAACGAAACTTGGTACAATTATTCTTCATACTCCTGGGCAGGTTATAGTATACTTTTCATCACGCTACAATCAATAGGAGCAGAGTAGTGAAGGGAAATGTTGGGAAAGCAGGAGAAGTTACTCCATTTTTTAAGCTTCCGTCGCGTGTGCAGCCTTAATGGTTAAAGTTACATAGAAATCATGTATGACGGAAATAGTCTTTATAATATTATTAACCATAAACGCGGGTGACACCGCTGGCACAGCTAGTAATCAATAAAAAATGGATTTATTAAATCCATGTAGACGTTTTTAGAAAGATGAAATCTCTAACATTCATAATATTTGGAAGACGTCTGTTACTTCTGTGGACCAATGTTATCAAATGTTTGTATGAGGGATCGAATCTTTACTACAAAATGTTATTTCTTGTTTCTGTGGCCAAGTAACGTTTTGAGTATTTTTGCTATAGGCCAAATACAATAAATAGCAATAAAGTAATGATTTAATGCGATTTATTTAAATCAATGCGTACCCAATAAGAGGAAAAGATGACAATTTTGTGAAGTCGTATGTGAACATGTTAAATATATACCAACCATTAAATAACTTAAAAAAAAGTGTCCCAAAACGCAATACACAATTCGTCGTAGGCAAGAAAACCAGCTGGTATTTAATTTTTTGTCCCAGGCTAAAAAGGGACATTGTACGACTCTGACGTGTCTAGCAACTATTCTCCTGCTATGTAATGTTCTCCTGGTACTGTGGCGAGCTTAACAGCGGGTATGACGTAATGGATGGAATGATGACGACATCCTACACGAGAACACGGCAGGGTTGCGTATTTATCGACATTGCAAAAGAGAGGAGAGATAGAGAGAGATAGATGGAGGGTGGGTTCAAAAGCCCAATACATTTAAAAACGCACACACATGCGATGCACTTGTATGAAAGGGTGGACCAGTATGAAACTTGCATCAGTTGCAATAAACTTCCTGCAGTTTACTGCACCCCTAGTATCTTTCCGCAGCCGACAACGTGACCGACGGACAGGGCTAACACAACGCGCATGCGTAGTAGCCATGTTTCCAGATTTTAAGCACTGAAACTTACTTATATTCTCCTAGCTTTATGTCCCGTTTCTTGATGGGATACGTTTTGAAGATGATGATTGAAGATTGAGCACGTCTGAAAAGATATTGTTGGATTTGAACTTGTTTGACGTTTGAGTACCTATCATTAATCAAAAAAATTACCTTGCCTTCTCGTTGCCTGTTTCATATATCTTTTTTAGCCCGGTAATTAGACATTCAAGGTTACATTAATTCGCAACAAGCTTAAAATTGGCATGAATGTTGGAAACACTATTACAAACAATTCGTCAAAATTCCCCATCAAAAAAAATATTCAAGGTCAAATGTTGTAAAAATCGTTTTTTTGCATTTTTTAGCTAAACGGAAAGTTTTATCACAAAAATAAATGAGACAAAAATTATTCATCATAAAATTATCTACAAAATTTGTTTATACACTTTTTTCCTAAGAGTCACCATTTCGGACATATAGCGATGCAAAAGGTTGAAACAGTTGTGTGACCGGGCTATTTGCACTTATAGGAAAAATCTATCTTTAACTATCTTTGACTATATCTTAGATTGTGTTAAAATAAGGTGGTATTAGGAGCCATAATAACCGTAGAGCTTTGAAAAGGTTTATGAATCTTAAAGAAGCGATTGAGGTTCTTAGAGACCGTGCCGTATGGCGCCCGGTTCTCTCTGCATACTCTATGGGGAAATTGTGTGGAGCTAGTTAGTTTTATCATTTGACTACGCAATTTATTCATGTATAACTACGGCGAACTTGCAGTATACATTGAACTTTTCTTAATAGCACTAATCGTGGGCTCGATACAAAAAGTTCAATGTATTTGCACCGCAGAATGCTTTGAGTCCCTAGCAACGCTAATTCTCGTGGTATTATGCACTCCTGGTATACACCGAGTGTTTGGCAACGTGACTTTAAACTGGAGGGGGAATGTGTAGAGAACCGGTTCCTATTTTTGGTTAGTTTGAACATGTTTTAACTGCTTGATATAGTTAAGCTTTGACAAGCTTTTATTTGATACGAATAAAGGAAGCCTGCCTAACGAGGCTTTCTTCATATAAATTATAACTTCGAGAATTCATGCTTTCCTAGTACACTGCCGTCTGAAGAAATATTATTTAATGAGTACCAGGAGCACCATCCTAATTGAGTGGAAAAATATAACACATTAAAAATCTGATCGAGACTGGGTGTTATCATAGAATAAAACAAACGGCACTCGGATGATCTAGGAACAGAGTAAGAAAATGATCATTTGACTTTATAAAACGTACATACATATCATCACGTCTGTAATCCTCGAAGGGGTCAAAAGGGCAGCTAGCCCCCTTTACCACATTTAGTTATAAAAATTATTAAATTGGACTGGGTTAAATGAAAAATTGTGAAAAAGTAGTGACAAGTGGCTAGCTCGTCGCCTACACAATCACATACCCAAAACCCGATATACCATTAGTCGCCTTTTACGACATGCTAGGCAAGGAACACATTTGGCACATGCTTTTTAAGTCCCAGACCAACATGGGAACTCTACACAAAGTTTGGCGAAATTCAAACATTACCTTTTGCATAACTATGCAAGCCTAGTACATTGCTGAGCAAGGAAAACGTGACATGACATGGCAACAAATGTTGTTTGTTGCTTTGCAACAAATGTTGTGTGTTGCTTTGTCATGTCACGTTTTCCTTGTGACACTTTTAAACATTATCGAAATAAAAATCATTTTTCATCGGGATTATTCTGAAGTTCCATCATTTGTACGGTTTATTTGTTTTTTTTTTTAAATGAGTTTGTTTGTTTGCTCGAATTTCTTATACTGTTTAACAAGTTATTGCATACCTGGAACTCAAACTATATTGACTTTAAAACTCGTGCAGACTCGTTACTATCACTACGAAGTGTAACTACTTATTTGTTCACTCAGCCCATGTACTTAGTATTGAAAAACGTAACATCAAACTAAAATAAAAACCAGGGCATTCCCTAGCGGACACCCAGGTGTATTATTACTTTTTAATCAGAAATATTAAGGTTAGCCCTTAAATTTTATGCATTCCTGGTAGTGCTTCGTATATGGACAACGTGACTTCGCAAGCATTGGGTAGAAAAATCAGGATGGGGCGTACCTAACGCATGCGTAAATGATCTAGACTTGTCTAGGAAATATGGCCTCCTGAATTTTACTTCTGTCTATTTATGCAATCCTGGTATTGCATCGTGCTTCAATATTGGAAAATCGGGATAGAGTCGAGACATCCCTAGCTCGATATTAATAAGGGTTTTTTGAATTCAAACATCAAAAGATGGTGTAATTGTGACTTGCGGTCTTGTCACCCTCCTCATTGGTTAGTTGTCAGACCAAACTGACATGCTGTCAACAAGGAGCCAATAGTGACAGTGATAAGACCACGAGACTCCCTCGTGTCATCTGGCGGTTTTTGTATTTTTGAAAACCCTCAAACCCCAAACCCATTGTTTGGTTATTAAGGGTAGTATCCGGGAAGTCTTTTAACAAACATGGTGTTATTTTGGATAGTGGTTGGGTGTTGCCATATATATATGTGGGTTAGTAAATGTAAAAGGTAATTTTTCTTAATATTATATAACTAACTGCTGGCCCTGTGTGTTCTGAAATGTGCGAATATTGCACTTGAAAGTTTGGGTTTGAAATTAAACGAGGAAGCTCTGTCCATAAGATAAATTTATCGTTTTAAGAAATATTTATAAGATTTACTTTATACACGTCTCGTATTGTCGGGACTCGCTAAGACCAGAAGAAATCCAATAAGAATAAAAAATCATAATTTAAAGATGAAACTTTGAACTTTTAACACGTAAATTCTTAAAGTATAAGGCACTATAAAAAAATCGATAAAAAAGGCAATCTAAGATATTTTGTGACTCCCGGAAAAAAATAATTATAAATAAGGCGGTAAAAAAAGGATGTAGGTAGACCTTCATTATGTTTTAAAAAGCTCTGTACTTATGATTATACAATACCATATGATACTTTAAGGAGTGATTTCGTAAGGTCCGTGATTAATTAGCCTTGATTCTGCCTCTGGTCTGTTAAACACAAACTTATCGGGAAAGGTCGTCGTCGATGAAAACCAAAACTGTTTGCAGTTTATGTAATCCCTGTATTTCATATTGGAAAAGTGACTTTACGGGGTCACGTCGGAATCGGAATTCTGGTGGTTTGCACCACCCACATGGCTATTGATCTGGCATTTAGAACACCCGCCTCTCGTTGCCATAGCTCTTGCCACATTATGCACTCCTGGTAGCGCATCGCGGTTCCAAACGTGACTTCAAACTGAGAGGGGTGGGTTGGGATGGGTTTTCTTACGCATGCGTATATCAGTTTATACTTGTCTTACTCTGCAAGTCTTGCTCCCTTGCAACATTTTCACTTGCAGATTTATAGGCACATTATTTTTAAGTCCCAGACCAACATGGGCCAATGGGCTGGGTTAGATGAAAAATTGTGAAAAAGTAGTGACAAGTGGCTAGCTCGTCGCCTACACAATAATATACCCAAAACCACATATACCATTAGTCGCTTTTTACGACATGCTTGGTAAGAGAGGTAAGACATAGTTGGCACATTCTTTTTCAGTCCCAGATCATCATGGGAGTACTATTTTAATTTTAATTTAAATATGAGACAAAAATATGATATTTACTAGTTGACTTTAAACTAGCTTCATATATTATATTAGCCATTAGGAATGGCCAGTTGCCATACACCAAGGGTTAATCTTTATTTCGTAGACTGATTCTATAGGCTAACTTTTAGTTTATATATATTGTGGTATACAAATGAGTATATATTTTTGCAGTTTATGCAATCCTAGTTCTTTATTTTGGAAATCCTGACTCAGAGTGAAATTGAGAGGAATTCAGGCGTTTTACCGTTAAGTATTTACCGCCTTAGAAATTCAAAGCTCTTGTCTTGTTATGGGCTCCTGATAGTTATCGTGCTAGGAAAACGTGCCTTCGGAGGTTTGAAAAGGTGGTGGTGGATCGTTGTTACTCGCGAAGAAACTTTATCAAGGAAATATGGCGCCCTTAGTAGCCCTGACTCCTCTAAATTTATGCACTCCTGATATTGCATCGCGTTGCAATATCGGAAAATTGGGATAAGTCCCTTAGGACTTTTTATTTCGTTGACCTAAGTAATGCAAATTCAATTCAAATATGTATTTTGAAGCTTCTACCCAAGTGTTTATTTAAGTTCAAAAATTTGTGTTTAATTAGTCAACTTACATAACTAATTATAATGAAATTT
Organism: Glyphodes perspectalis; assembly: GCA_951394215.1. Classification (NCBI taxonomy): domain Eukaryota; kingdom Metazoa; phylum Arthropoda; class Insecta; order Lepidoptera; family Crambidae; genus Glyphodes; species Glyphodes perspectalis. The sequence continues at coordinate 17,873,335 of OX596201.1, read as the reverse complement.
GAATAGAGGTATAAAAGAGGATACCTTTAATTTGGTAAAAATATTGTTGCCGAAGAATGTAAAATATAATCTAGAAAAGCGCGCTTGCCTGTTTTAGCGAGTTAATATTAATATTATTATTTAATTATCGATAGTCTATACGATATTGAAGAGCACTGGTTGGCTGCGTTCAAAACTATTGATACTATCGATAGTATTGCTGTTTACCGATAGTACTGCACTAACAGAGACATCAATACTATAGATAATATCGATACTATCGGTTGTCGTATCGATCGTATAGATGATTTTAGCGTTTAATTATCGAATGCGAATCTATCGGTTCTAGTCACCTTTTACGACATACTAGGCGGTCAACACAGTCAGTCCCATTCTTCAGTCACATCCTTCTTGACTCCCAGACGAAGCTGGGACACATAACATTCCCATTTGCGATTATCAACAAAAACATCTCCACACACTTCTTCAGCCCTGGTCATCTGGCGTCCCTCACAACGTGGCCTCGCAGACCATGAGTACGCATGCGTAAACCAATTAGGTTCCAAACTTATGGGATTGGTCTGCACTTTAAACCAAATCAGTGTTCATACTAAACGGCACGCCCTTTCTGTGAAATCTTGCCAAATGGGTGTTTGCACCATTGCAATATGGTTTATTTTCACTTTTCGATTGTAATTGAGGACGCCTGCGTTACTTTATGTCCTCCTGGTACTTTTGAAGTGAATCATAACAATTTTAAAGATGTGTTCTTTTGACGCATCCATTCTTTAATGATCTTTTAAGGTTAGGTTAAAATAAAGTTTTAAAAGTTTAGTCGTAGTTACTGTTTAGTTATCTGTTGTTTAGGGTTGTTTGTTAGCTCAGAATGAGAAAGGGTGTTGTCATCTTCCTAGGGTCAGTTGGAGTCCGCTTGACCATAATTCTATAAAAAATCTAGAATTCTTGCTATTATTTGTCCCATGTTGGTCGGGGACGTAAAAAGAATATGCCAACTGTGTTTCTTGCCTAGCATGTCGTAAAAAGCGACTAATGGTGTATGGGGTTTTGGGTATTTGATTGTGTGAGCGAAAGGCTAGCCACTTGTTACCACTTTTTCACAATTTTCCATCTAACCTAGCCCAGTTTTGTTTCTGTGGTTGTAGTTAAAGGGGCCTGCTGCCTTTTTGACTCTGCCTACTTCTTCGGGGATTATGGGCGTGATGTTATGTATGTATTTATGTATTTAGAAAGGAAAAACAAATAGCATTAGATTATACATCTCACATATTTCCCCAACACCAAGTTATAGTGGTATCCGTAAATCTGTATCCAGATTTGTATAATCCAGAAGTACCAGCCTAAGTTTGAACTAACGTTTGAACGTCGCATCTGAGGCACTTCTCCTATACGTTGCTTTGAGCTACCAATAAGATCTAGCTAACACTTCTTTATCATTTCTTAACTCCTAGTGATCCCCAGCATCCAGCAACGTGTCTCGCATGTGACGTAACAGCCTCATGCGAGCAGATACCACGTCGCCGCTTCCTCATCACCTCAAATGCACTGCTGCAGCGTTATGCGCTCCTGGTATTTCACCGGGCGAGATTACGTAACCGGTTACCCTACTCACTGGTTAAACCGGTTTGATTTTTATGAGTGCCGTAACCCTTTCGTGACTGTTGAAAGTACTTTAGTTGTTTAAAATATGCATTTATTTCTAATAGTTTAGTTTCATTTATTTTGTTATATTTATACATTAATCGTATGGATCGCATAGTTATAATCACTACGTATTATAAAACAAAGTCCTTCGCTGCGTCTGTCTGTTAGCCATAAACTCTAAAACTACTGCACGGATTTTCATGCGGTTTTTACCAATAGATAAAGTGATTCTAGCTAGAGGAAGATTTAGACATAATTTGTTAAGTTTTTGTATACATTGGCCGAAACATAATGATATTTGTTGGAAGTGTCGGAAAAAATTAAGCCGCCACTCGGGCGGAGTCGCGGGCAAAAGCTATAATTAATTAATAGTTCGTACTAGCACACCAATTCTGCAGTTCCAATTTGAGCCAACATACCATATTTTATCTATGAATAACTAGACAACGGATAGAATTCCTTAGATTCCTAGATTTAGTCATCTAAGAATTTATTGTCAATACAAGATACTTTTTCATCAATTCCCCAAATCACATTTTTTCTTTATTAATTAACTCTTGATCGCGACTTTTGTTTCAAATTAGAATCATTCGATGTTTGAGATTTTGAATTCGAATCCCAGTCGTTTATAGCATTCAATAACGCGCCTATTCGATAAATGTGAAATAGGTACGCAAGCTTAAATGTAAATACTGCACGTTATATCCTAGCGACAGCGTCGTTAGCAACTGTCACTTCTGCAGCTTTATGCACTCCGGGTGTCCTCACTTGCGGGACAACGTGACTGGCCAAGATCTCACAGTCAAAATTTTGCCGTCCTTATTTATATATAACTTCTTGACTGGCTCAATAGCGCATTCGGTAGTGACCCTGCCCCATGCGCCAAAAGTTGTGGATTAGATCCGCTCCCAGGACAATTCGTATTCGGATATTCCTATGAATACTTGTGTTCTGTGTCTGGGTGTTAATATCCAATATTTAAGAATATATTTGTAATACCACTGTTGATTCTGATATCCGTAACACAAGTGCTTAAGCTCTTTTACCTCGGAGTCAGATCAATATATGTAATGTAGTCAGATTTATATTGAACTTCATATTATGTATAATCATCATTAATTATATAGTGCATAATATACCACAGATATACAAAATTATTGGCTATCGTGAACATTTGTAACATTGGAAATACCTTAATTTTCTCAGAAATTTATTTTTTAAGGTCTAAATGACTATCGAGCATCCTAATTAGGTTCAAGTCCTTAAGATAAATAATATATTTTAATTTACTTGGGTTCCAAAAAAAATGGAATCTGTAGTGTTTTTTTTTTTTTTTTCCTTTGAAATTAGGAAGTATCGAAATAATAATTAACTTTCTCAGCAAGTAAAAGCATGCTTTTTTAATTAAAAATCGTCAAAACTCATGCAAGAGGACTACTTTTAAAAAACCTTCATTTTATCGACAAACTAAAACATATAAATAAAATTTTAATTACCTATTTCAAAGGAAAGTCAGGAGTTAATCATAGTCACGGTTTTTCATAACAATCGACACCAGGGTTGCAGAATGCACGTAGAGTACGTTTTCATTGAGAGAGAGTGGCACCTAAATATCCAGCCAAATATGTTATAGCTTTTCAATAGAGCTATCTCCCTTATGTATTTGTTTTATTAACATGTGAGTGAAAAGGATGGCTATTTGCCTGTGCACACAGTTGCATCATATTCGGGTGCAAAAAATCAGTTGTTCTACATGGATCTAGGACAGAGTGTACGTAGTTCTAGATTGAGTGCGTACAGTACTTATCTTACCTTAACGTATCTTAAAAGAACAGCTAAAGATGTTTACGCACATTTACGTACTTATACGTAAAATTCTTTCTTATGAGGCATAAAGAAAAAAGAAATTTCGGACAAACTTGATTGATTAAGATGTTTGTAGCCTTGAAGGAACCATCAGGCCTCACGAATATAACGTCTTCAAATACCTATGGATGTGATATCATGATCCGATTTGTTTGGTTTCTTTTGTTAAAATCTACTATCTTTAAGCTATCTCAAGCTTAGTCCAACTATTTAAGAAACATAACTCTAGGAAAATTTATGATAAAGCAAACGAAACCAATAGCAAAATTAACTGCAAAAGTTACGAAATTATTCTCTCTAAAAATTCCACAGACGCTTAATATTTTTTCTTTTACACTTTAACCGGATGCGGTCAAGATATTGGGCTACATAAAAATTGAAATCAATATCACAAAAAGGATATAACTACAATCTATTAGTTACCTAATCCAACACCACGCTCCATATCTTTTATATACAACTCTTCAACACTTATGACAGCCTGGTGGCTCCCAGCATCCAGCAACGTGACCCGCGGATGATGAAACACGCATGCGTGTCTGTGACTGAACTCTTCCTGTGACTGCACTCCAGCAGCCTTATGCAGTCCTGATACTGTGCCTTGTCAGATTACGTAACCCGTAGGTAATAATAAAAAGCGGTTTTGGGTGTTCCCTTCACACATTTTATAGAAATTTATTCGTTTCCTAAGGTCTTTATAGGAAACCGTACTTAAATCGTTTTAGAGATAAAATAAATAAATAAAATTTTTATTTTCTTCCGTTTACAAGATGCATACCTATATATTACTTATTAAATTCTATGCATTTCTGGTGGCTAAACTAGGTTGACCCTGTGTCTTAGGTCACCAGGTCTCATCCCTGCCGCTATGGCACAAAAATAATTTTATTATGATTAGAATTACTACAATGTTTATACCTTGTATCGCAGGCTATTGCAATCGAGTTGTAATGTATGTGTGTGTGTGTGTGTGTATATGTGGGTGTGTGTGTGTGTAAAAAAGAATAAGCATTTTCGGAAACCAAATAACAATTTACAAGAAGATGAAACGTTGTTGTTGCCTTCTGAGCCTATTCTAATAATCTTGGGTATTCCATTTTTACTACATAATCTAAGTGAGCATTAATTGGTTACAACATAGATCGACCAGCCCGAGAGTACCACCTCTTAGAATAAACATTCCGTTGGCAAGCATTATTTTTAAGTAGATGTTGCCCAGTCCCGGATGCTGAACCTCCCTGCCAGATCAGCAATATGTGCATCCTCTGGTGTTGGAAATGTTCATAAGCGATGGTGATCGCTTGCCATTACGCTTAACGGTAAATGGTTATCGTCTCTCACAGTCTCTTGTCAGCAAACAAACATGACCTGACCTGGCAGGGGCAGGCTTGATTGCCTAATTCTATGGGACAAAAAATTCATATGCAAATGTTTTTTTATTATGAATTATACTGAAAACATCGAGACTATACAAAAGATTTCCTTGAATTAAGCGCAAAGAAAAATATATTTATATTTTATTCCAACGACGAAAGCCAGGGGTTAAGCCATAGTTACGGTATTTCATAACAATCCACACCAGGGCTGCAGACAGCACGTGGAGTGCTTTTGCAAATAAGGGTAGGAGGCGTCGATTGAAAAATTCAGAAACTGAAAGTTGTGGTTGATGTCCAATAGTACTATCTCTCTCAGGCATTTGCACAATTAACATGTGACAGAAGGAGACCGCGATTTACCTGCGAGCACAGGTGCCTAGGTGTAGTCTAGTGCACAATATGTAATCTACAGTGCTTAATATAGAACCTAGAATGCAATGTCGACTGTATAGATCCAGGCTTGTTTCATGACAGAATTTGCTGAGGGTAACTTTTTGCATGGCAACCATCGGCGTCCTTAGCAACGTTTATTTTGTACGGTAAGCCGAGAAAGTATTTGTGGGATTGCAATATATTTGAAGTGTTGTTGAGTTTCATTATTTTCAACCGACCTCAAAAAAGGAGGAGGTTCTCAATTCGACCGTATATATTTTTTTCTGCTGTCTACTGGAGAGGAAGAGATGGACCAAAGAAGAGATCGATGGATTGTGCGAAAGTAGGTAAGCAATGGAGTGGATAGACAGGTAAAGGAGCGAGAAATATACTGCGCCTACTCTAGATGGCCTAAAGAAAGAGCAAGAAGAATGCGTTGGTGTCTTGGGTCTTTAACTGATAAAAAGAGCAAAAAGGAGAAGATTCTCTACTTGGAAGTTTTCTCTAAACTCCGTTATTTATCAACCGGCTTGTTTTTTCCGCGCCGAATTCGTAATTTTTCAGACATTATCGCGTATACAAAATATATTCTATGCTTTTACCTCTATTTAGGTTGTTTCAACTGTTCACTCTCTTGGTTTGTTAACTATTTGGACGACTTATTTTTCTTGCAGTTTCTAATTTTTTGATAAGACTCGCTCAGATTTCGCTTTGTGTTATCCAGCTCGTCCTTGTCATAGTTTGGTACTAATTCTTGGGTTTTAAAACAAATTATTTGCTACATATATACTACTTAATACTTATTTATATAAATTTTAATAAGAATAATAAAGAAAAATAGTCATCTTTGATTCAGTCGTCTGAATGAATACAATAACTTTTCCTTAAAATACATTCTCACCTTACAATTATGACCGCTTCAGAGAGATGTTATTTGCCGACGTTGTTTCAGCTTGCTCGTTGTATTTAGGCTATCTCCAAAAGACCTCTGCCTGCCTAGTCACTGATCGGCTCAACCAACGTGACTTCGCGCCGGACTGCAACTACGCATGCGTAGGTCACCTAGGCACCCGTATTGGTACATTCAACACTCGTCGGCGTCCTAAGCAACGACCACTGTTTGTTTGGGTAGCGCTAGCCAAATACGTGCTTAAGATACGACAATATGGCTTATTTTACCTTTTCGATATTACTGACAACACATATCTTATAGTTTATGCTGTCCTGGTTATTTTTGCGCTGAATCATAACAATGGCGAACGAGCGGGAGATTTAGAATTTCCGATGTTGATTTTTCTTTATCATTTTATATTTCAACGCTGTATTAATTTCTATAGGTAATATGAGCAATGGTAATGCAGCCACTGGTTCCATCTGACAACGTCATAAAGAAAAACTAAATATTCCTATGAAAAATGGTGACTGAGAAGTCTTTGACATTATTTACTTGACGCAAATTTCCACCTTTATAACCTGCAGCTTCGTTTGCGTTAATCCGAGGTTTCACTTTACTTCACTTCACTTTTTTGTTTTTTTCGGATTGCACCAAATTACTAGAATAGAAAAAAAGTTAATAAAGCCCGATCACTATACAAATTAACTAGAAAAACGTCCAGACCCAAAACAAAAATCCATTTTATCGAGTTTTTTTCTGTCAAAGTGCGTTCAGACTTCGCGTCGAATGCAAGGAGCCCTCCTTGCATTCGACGCGAAGTCTGAACCATTGCTTATCATCATTTGTTATCTTGCTTGGATAGATTAAGGTCACCATTTCGACTCCTGCAAGCTGTAGCGGTTATCCCTTAACTAGTCCTTATACCCTCGTATCCTGCATCTGTTATTTTGCTAGTCCGGTTAGTTACAAGGCCTAAATTTTCCACTCCTTGAAATTAAAGCGCAAACCCACGATTCTTAAAAAGCTAAACTCCAACGGACTCCTGCACTCCTGGTAATCACTTGGCTCGAGCAACGTGACTTCGGGCAAGACTAGTTCACGCATGCGTAGATTGCTAAGTGGTCTATCAGGTCTGTAGCAACAAGTCGGCGTCCGTAGCAACAGGAAGTGTTTGTTTAGCAAAATAGGTGTTACCAGTGTTGTGTTAAGGTTTATTTTGCCTTTTAAGTGTATGATCATTAATACTAAATTATATACAACTATATAAGTCATACATTAGTTCTACTATAATATAGTGAAGTCTAGTAGATATGATAGTAAAACCAGTGATTCCACGACATACGTTGTTGATACCAATTTGAGTCGCTATTAGTTTACATACATAAATTCATACATTCATGGCATCACGCACATTATCCCCGAAGAAGTAGACAGAGTCATAGGGGCAACTAACCCCCTTAACCGCATTTAGCTAAATAATAAAACTGAGCTGAGTTACTGAAAAAGTGGTAGACAAATGGCTAGCTCATTGCCTACACAATCACACACCCAAAACCCGATACACCATTAGTCGCCTTTAGCGACGTGCAATGCAAGGAACAGTTGGAACATTATTTTAAATACCAGACCAACATGGGGCTATTAATAAATAATGAGGAATTCAAATAGTCCAAGATACATAGTGATGCATATTTAATTATTTGCATAACATCTAACGTTCGGTGAATTTACGCACTACATGGCAGACCTTGAATGTAATTCCAATTTCATCTATATATTTTTAAATAGGTTTTCCAGGAAGATCATGCTTCTATTAATTATCATGAATAACATAAATATGTATCATCACACTCGTAATACCCGGGGTAGGCGGAGGTACAGGCCCCCATAACCACATTCAGCCAAAAAATAAAACTGGGCTGGGTTAGATGGAAAATCATGAATAATTTTAGTTATTACACGCGATACATTAAAATAACTTAGTGCAATGTAAATAGTGTTAAGCTGGGCTTTGTATTTCAATCCACTTATTTCCTCCAAGTTTTTTTTCTGTGCGTGGGAAGTTGTGGCTGGCTTTGTTACCCGCCAGTCACGTTACTTTGAGCAATGTGGTACCAGGAGCACAGAACGCACAAAGAAGTACCAGAAGACATTTTCGTCTAGGGATACATCGTGAATATGTCGGAGCCATCCCGAATCCCGAACGGGTCGCGATAGTATTCCCGACAGGGACTAGGAGTACAGAGCGCTTTAAGAGTTGGGTTGTAAGACGACGGTTATGAGAAAGCTTATTGTACCACATGTTATATTTTTTCCTATACAGAAAAATAGACACACAATATATATTGTCTATATTAGAAGGGAATATATAAGCATTACCTAGTGACCTAATTATAGGCATGTACTATGTAGTTATCAGCCATTGCTCTGAATTTACTTTTTGTACATATTAGTGGCAAACAAGCTCATGACCTACCCTAAGCTAAAGTTAGCAGCCACCATATCCTATGAACAATACAAAATTACTGTATTATAAGTAAGTACATTGCTGACCTTTGAGGTGTTTTCGTATATCTTAAATTAGATAATAATTCATTACTAGGACTGGGTTAGATGGAAAATTGTAAAAAAGTAGTGGCAAGTGGCTAGCCTGCCGCCTACACAATCACATGCAAAACCCGATACACCGATACATTACTCGTCTTCTATGACATGCTAGGCAAGACACACAGTTGGCTCATTATTTTCAAGTCCCAGACCATCATGGGATAATGAGCTGGGTTAGATGGAAAATTGTGATCTTACATCTAATTTCTCAAAATTCTTCCGGCGACTCCTTAATAAAATTATGAACGTAAATATACAAACTGTGTTTGCACGCACTAAATACAAGATGCAATTAAAACCACTCGCCAAATATATAATGAACAAGCTGACCTGGCGCATTTGCCGCAACTTTTGTATTTTTTTCTTTCGTAAGAACCATCACTTGACAATTACAAACACAACTAAAAAAGAATTAGCGAAATCGGAAATTTTAAAGTCAATTGAATAAAATCACAGAAATAAATGTCCCCAAAATCATCTGACGGCAAAATAAGGTCGCTTTCCCCGCGTCACGTTTTCGCTGCTACGAAGTACCAGGACCACATAGAATGCAAGAGTTCAATTTAGAACATATTGATAGCCCCTCTTTACACACTGCAAAAATTCAACCCCTAGCCAAATAGTGTCACCACATTCAACGCTTACGCACACCACGGCAAATATCGTGTGTACTCGATCATACACGTTACACACCGGCTATTAAAGTGAGACGGCAATAGGTAGAAAAGGGTGGACCTAGGCTGTCTAGTTTGTCTGTGTTGGCAAGTATCGATAAAACAGCTTACTACACATTGACGTACACACCCTAATGATTGTTACATACAATTTCTGAGTGATGGTTCGGTACAAAACTGATTTTAAGCGCTTTTTAATCCTTGAAGCTTTATGTTGAACGCTTAGATTAAATCAAATATATTTGATAATCTATGGTTGAACGTATAGTATCGGCGCCGTTTTGGCACACCTTATTTTTGTTTGATAATTTCTTTCTTTTTGTTATTGTTTTTTTGTTTGCTTTTATCTGTATCCCTTGTATGTGCCAAATAAGGCTTTTCTATTCTATTCTATTCTAGTATCAAAACAATAAAGCATATACGGAAGTATTGATTTGTAGTTTTTATTTCCGAGTATTTTAAACAATACCTTATTCAATCTTCCCTTGTTTCTTTGCTTCTAGTCAATCTTGCTGGACCAATGTGCCAGTTAACCGTAACCGTAGTCGTTAAAATAACGCCATTCCAGATTAGATAACTTCAGAGTTTCGTAGGGCCGCATAGAGAATGTTCACTACACTACAGTTGTTTGACACTTTTAAACATAAAACCGAGAGCGGTGGTAGCTCAATTGTAAAGACACGCACCTCTTAGAGGAGTGCGGGTTCAAACCCGGGCACGTACCTCTAGATTCTTCAAATTTATGTACTTATATATACCACTAGCTCGACGGTGAGGCAAAACATCGTGATGAAACCTGCAAATTCAAAAAAACTTTGAATTTGTTACCATGATCCAAAAATTGTCTGGTGGTTCCCCTATCTTAGGGTTACAAAGGTCAGATCAGCAGTCACTTCAATGTAATTACCAGACTCGCAAATACTGGATCATGGTCTAAGCGGACCCCGTCCAAGCACGGAACATAAAATATAATATTTTCATTCTTCTTTCGACTCGTTTCGGTCGCTTCAATACAGGGGTAGTTTAAAACCTGAAAATAATTTTGTGAAAGCGTATGAAGTTTGCTGGGTCAGCTATACTTGTAATATTATAAATAATAATAATGTCCCCATGCAAGCCTTCCAAAGGACCGGGAAGGTAAAACTTCCCGTGGTATCCAAAAGGAGACGATAATAATAATATAATAAATATCCGACGACATCTCATACATTGATCTGACTTTGAGGTAAGTAGCTTAAGCACTTGTGTTACGGATATCAGAATCAACAGTGGTACAAATATATACTTAAATATTGATTATTAACACCCAGACATAGAATAAACACAAGTATTCATCATACGAATTTTTGTCCTAAGGAGACCCACAACTTTTGGGGCATGGAGCAGGGTCACTACCGAATGCGCCATCGAGCCAGTCTCGCCAATATCGCTAATAATATTAATAATGAATATTAGGATAGTATTTATGACTACTATCAAGGCGTCTATACAATTATGATTGACACATTGTAGTAATAACAATAAAGTATAACAAAAAATCAAAGTTTTGGCAATGAAAATAGGTTACTCTTCAAAGACACAAAGGAGCTTTTACCGAAGTTTCATTAATGCCCCGTCACGTTGCGCAAAACGGCAAATCACCAGGAGTGCAGAATGCACCGAGAGGTGCATTGCTAGGGACGCCGACTGCCCGAATAGTCAACCGAGGGACCACGGCTTAGACTGATCCAGTATTCAACGTTCATTATCACCCAAAGGATGATAGTAAAACTTCTTACCTGTTTGCTATTAAATCCTTTGAGCTCGAGCTTATACATACATTTCTGGACTTATCATACATACATATATAACATCATGCCCATAATCCTTGAAGGGATAGGCAGAGTCAAAGGGACAGCAGGCCCCTTTTAACCACATTCAGACAAAAATAAAACTGGGCTGGGTTAGATGGAAAATTGTTAAAACAACAAGTGACAAGTGGCTTGCTTGTCGCCTACACAATCACATATCCAAAACCTGATATGCCATTAGTCGCATTTAACGGACATGCTAGGCAAGAAACACTAAACTTCACGCCACTTCCCTAGCGGGGTAGGCAGAGAGAACCGAACGCCATATGGCACGATCCTTACACACCTCACTCGCCTCTTCAACATTCATAATCCTTTTCATACAAGCTCTACGATTTTTATGACTCCTAACATTACCTTCTTTTAATACACGACCAATCTGGTCGTGATAGGTGAGCCTTGGCCTTCCGCGGCTCCTACATCCTTCCACATTCGCATTGTATATCTGTTTAGTCAATCTTTCGTCATCAATTCTTTCCACATGTCCGAACCACCTGAGCATGCCTCTTCTTACCTTGACTCCGACGCTGTCCTTCAGACCAACTCTCTTTCTTACATCATCATTCCGAACGCAGTCTGTGAGCGATGCACCGCAGATTTTCCGCAGCGCACGCATCTCGACCGCATTTATTCTACTTTCATGCTCTTTCTATAATAAATCTGTAGAGAGGTCAATTCTGTACATGAAATATATTTTCAAAATAACTATCAGGGGGTTTAGTGATCGATACTGATGCCAAAAATGCAATCAGTAAAATTTTTGTCTGTCTGTCTGTTAGTTTTAAATATTTTTTTACTTTATTATCTGCGTAATTTTTATGTTCAATACATATAAAACTGTATATTACTCGTATTTTGAGAAAATTATCAATTTTACTAACTAACTAACTGTCCTCTGTCGAAAGTAAAGTTACCAGACACGACACGTTGCGCAACACCACTGGAAATTACCAGGAGTACAGAATGCACAGAGAGGTGCCGTCGCTAGGGACGCTGAAATAAAGCGTCAAGCGTGTTACGGCTTTTAGAAGACAGCAAGTTTGGAGACAGAAAATATATAAGATTTTTCGTATTACTTATTGTCTACATAAAAATGGATGGTTTACTATACTATACTATACTATGGATTTTGGAAATCATAATGCGTTATGTCCCAATTCTAGTGTGAGGCTGCTTGGACCATGAAAGGTCGAAGTGACTTCGTCAAATCGGAAAATAAGGTGCCGATTCAACCAATACTAGTATAATTTATATTATCCTCTTGCCCTTCTCCCAGTTCATCTGGGGTCGGCGCAGCATGTCTTCCTTTTCCATTCGTCCCGGTCAGCCGTCATCAAGCTATCCACTCCCATTTCTCTCATATAATCTTTCATACAATCCATCCATCTCTTATTTGGCCTTCCTCTTCCTCTCCATCCACTAACATTCACACTAGTATAATTTATATTAAATGTGGTTAGGAAAAAATATTTTAGGGAAATCGGAAATCTCTAGTTTATTCTGGATGGGACGATTTATTTTTTCGTCCATTTCTTCCAGTCTTATTACCAGGTAAAAAATACGTTCATAAACATAATTATAATAGCTACAAAGACCAAATAACAAATAAAAGTAAGTAATAAGTACATGTTTTTTCAATTATTATCATGACCATAAGTTAATCGTGCTAAATATATCGACACCTGTTTAAAATAGGTTATTTGGCTTGTTACTCTGTGCTATTCTTTCATTGTAGTATTTTTATTAAACACAGTTGTTACCGATCAATCTTTCAATAGTAGTTTGCGTTTGGGTAAGATCAAAGCCAATTTGTCGGCTAGACTAATAACCTGATGCAAAATTACTTAAATAACCTCGTTATATGAGTAACTAATTACTGCTATCCATCGCTGCGGTTGTCTTTGATGTCTAGAATAAAAGACAACAGACACGAACGGCAGAATTTGTATAAAAAAAATGGACTAATTTGTACATGTCAAAATTATATTTTTTAAATAGTGCCGTTGGTAACGTATTACTGTTAAATACAATTTTTCTTTTTACATTTATGAAGCCTCAGTTCTTGTATTTTGAATTAATTATATTTATGACGAACATATTATATTATAATAATAATACTTTTAAATTGTTGTCCCATGTTGATCTGGGAATTAAAAAATAATGTGCCAACTGTGTTTCTTGCCTAGCATGTCGTAAAAGGCGACTAATGACATGGAGTTTTGGGTATGTGATTGCACAGTGATAGTTTAGGCGACGAGCTAGCCACTTGTCACTACATTTTCACAATTTTCCATCTAAACCAGCCCATTGTCCCATGTTGGCCTGGGGTTTCAAATTAATAATGTGCCAACTGTGTTTTTTGCCTAGCATGTCGTAAAAGGAAACAAATGGTATATCGGGTTTTGGGTATGTGATTGTGTAGACGATGAGCTAGCCACTTGTCACTACTTTTTACAATTTTACATTTCACCCAGCCCGGTTTTATTTTTGGCTGAATGTGGTTAAGGGGGTTGCTGCCCTTTTGACTCTGCCTACTACTACCCCTGCGGGGATTATGGGCGTTATGTTTTGTACTTTTAAATTAAATAAATTTATTATATTTTAACGAGTTTATAGAAACCTACTTCATAGTAACCTATACCTATACTGCATAGTAAAAAACGTTAATAAATAAGAAATGTTCACATTTAATGCATCCGTTCAGTGAAACACACATTATACAATCACAAATCTCGATTACGTCCTTATTTATTATCTCTGTCCCAACCCTCCGCGTTGGGTGAAAATATACACCCGTCACGTGTCCCTTGGGAATCAAACCGGCAAAGTCACGTGTTTTGAGCCCCAAGATACCAGGAGAGCACAAGCTGCAGAGAGCACGATTACACGCCACGCCAGCAATGCTTTGTCTTCCCTATGGAACGGTGCCAGAAAGAGATAGACATAACTTTCCGTTGAGTGCGAGCGAGACCCGCCGGGTGCATCCCCCGATGGATGAGGGCTGGAAATCAAATACAATGAAAGTGAAAGTGCAAGTATTGATTTGTATCAGTGACCGCTAATACACTGCACTGACCGTGGCGCTGCCTGTCTCATACTATACACGTTGGATGGGTAGTTTCGCGATGATTTTATTTTTATTTTACTGTGATAATTTTTTACGGATATTGAAACTAATAATAAAAAAAATGACTGAACCCCTATTTACACCGTCACTATAACAAGATGGTGATGGATGGTGGTCATTATCAAGATCTTAAAACATCATAAAGCATGCTGTCTAACTCCCAAATTGTTATATTTTTGTTAATGACCTTTTTATTTTTGGTTTTACCATCAAAAGTCATAGGCCAAAGTTGTAGAAAATGAAATTTGCAACAAAAAATGTCTTCATATTTTTTTTTTATGAGACCTATATACTAAGTAGTTTGTCAGGTAAACCATAAAAACCATAATATGCCGTTTTCCAAGATGGCGGCCGTGGTACAAGGGCTTAAACCCCACAAGCTTGAATTTAATTTTACACTAACCTTTTTTTGATATCTAAAGATTATTTCGTCGTCCGACAAAATGCGTGTTAAGCCCAAAAAAATTTACCATTTCAATGGAGTGATGTGACGACATGCGAACAAAAATAACAAAACGTACTAGGACAACAGAGCAACCGGGTGGTACCATTTGCGTGTTTCTTAAGGAGACCACTAGGGCAACGCGAACCTGTGAGAGATGTTGGGGAATAAGGGATTTAAATTTTTTACGACAATTACAAATGATTGTTTGAAAAATCCATTATGCATACATATTTTGACTGTATATAATATCTATACATACATAAATATCAGTCAAATTAAAAGGAAAAATGCATGGCATTAAGCACAGTCAGAAGATATGAGGAATATTCTATAAGTTATAAAATATATTAGAGAGCAGAATATAAAAATGTTTCGAACAGTACAGCTTTAGAATTTTGACAAGAGTACAAGCTAAAAAATTTAGACATTAAAAGTTTGCACAAACAAACTGACAAGGAGAAACTGGATAAAGGCGGTCTCAATCACGTGTTCAGTACGGCGAGCTACCAGGAGAGCATAGCGGTGATAGAGATGTATGTTAGTGAGTACAGTCTTATAAGTAGCTTAATAGACTGCCGCGCTGTTGTGTACATAACTTATAGCAGAATAAGGAATAGAGAAAAATGTTAAATTTGTCATTTTTTTTATTTGTAAAATTAATTCCTGCATATTTGCCAATATTTGTTACATGTTCACTAATCCATCCAAGCCATGCCAAAATGGATATTTATTAAAAAGAAAGGATGGGGTAAGTCAAATTTTAGTTTCGATTCTCTAAGGTTTTATTACCTATACGTATGTTATTTTAAGAGAATACAGTCGAGATACCATATCTCGAGATACTTATTTATATGGGCGCTTAAATATTCAAATATTTTTTATAATTTCCGGTAACTGTAAAACGGTTTCTTTATAAAGTTTTGTGAAATATAAAAGAAAATCAGAATGGGGGAAACGAGGTCAGAAGTTGCGTTTACCCCGTATCTGTACTAGGACATCAGAAGATACAGGGCGTTAAAATGGGAGTATTTCATTGAAATGGAAAGTGCATTGCATTAAATTTCGCTTCCTATCTCTATATCTGTTTCATGTTATAAGCAAAGATTAAAAGAGATGGATAGCTATCAAATATCTGTCAAGCGCGAGTCGGACTTGCAGGCTTTCTTAACAGTGCACTGTATGATAAAGCATTCTATGTTTTTAATTATTATAGAGGTGGAGCCCATAAGAGAATGGATTACATCCCGTTTTTCAAAAAGAATTGAAAACAGAACAAAAGAGAAAAGACCGGCCTCTAATGCGGTTGTTGTATATTGTGGTGGGATGATTATAAAGTTCCATAAAGTATCTAAGGTTTATAAGACCTGTGTAAGGTGTCGTGGTTATTCGTTTTGGCCAAATACCGACGACATCTTCCCTATGATGATAAGACCCCTCATCAGAGTCAAGAGGATTTAGTGGGTATACCGTGGGCATTTACAATTTTGGAGAAGAGAGTGGATCTCTAACGCCACTAGGATTCCCACAAACCAACAAGAATGACGGTGCTTGATGCATTTCCCGCGTCAAAAATTAAGATTTGCAAGACCTGTATCCTCAGGCAATAAATTAGAAATTAAGGTTCAACGCACAAAATTAAAAGCAACCATTGATTTCCATCGTTTTCTAGCAAAGCATAATTAAAATTTGTATTCGCCCTTTAATTATTACGTTGTTAACACTTATTAACTAGTAGATCAGAGATTTTCAATTTTTAAATCAACTTTAATTTACTATATTTTCTCCCTAAATATTATGGCCATGCTGAATGAAGGTTGCACCTGTTGTTCGCTGACTCTTGCAGGGCTATTCGTTCCTGGTATTTCACCTTTATCGAGCAACGTGACTGGTTCGTTGCAGAACGCTCAAAGCGGATTGGTACACCTCTTGCAGTGTATGTTGTCCTAGTTATTTGGGGCATCTAGCAATGTGACCAGTGTGATTATATCGGGAGAACTAGGAACTAAATCTTGTAGGAAAATGCGATCCTAGTACTTTGTCCCACGTGCGCCACGTGACTGGTTGATAACACCCCCCCCGTCACTGAAACTGAAACTGAATCTAGAGTTTCTTTTAATGTGACAGCGTTATTAGAGACTAATGGTATTTTATTTATTGTACTTAAGCTTACTTGCAAGTTTACAGATAAGATAGATTGACCATGTGTTTAAAGTTGATATTTTTACGACCTGTTTTGAGACATTAAGTACACGAGAACTGAACTGATTTTTCATGGAAAATGTTTTATTTAAATCTGGAATATCATGTCTTAGCAAATTTATTTAAACAAGTAATCGTCCACTGGACGAAAATCGACTATTATTAGATTGATTTTTTTTATTTAATAAAAAGTATTATTAATACAATATTATTAAAATATTAGCTTTCTGCACTCTCACATCTCATACTCCTCCGGCCGCGTAATTCTCATAAAAAGGGGTACAATATTTTTGCTTCACGTATTAATATATAGATAAACAGTCCGTTTATTCTGGTATGTCAGTCTGTTCTGTGCTTTATAAAACCGTACAGTTTTAAGCTAAGATCGAGGTACAGGAACAAAATGGCTAGTTTTACGATATACATCTGTGAATATAGCTCTCGAACTATATGAAGTCCTAGTGTTTTGAGGTACCTACATAGGTGTTCAATTCTGTAAGGATGCGTAAAACTTTTCGCCAATATGGCCTACTAAAAGACCATGTGAATAGATGATTAGCCTTATAAACGTTTGGTGAATTTATCAATTTGAGAAGACAAAAATACAAAAACTCTGGAAAACTACCCTTTAATTTCATAATATGAATCAGCAAATTCTTTAGGCTAAATTCAGGCTTTAGATAGAAGAAAATTTAAACTCCTCATTTTGTCAAAATTAGGAGTATTTTTGAATTTAATTTGACAAAAAGTTGTATTATGACTGCCTATTTCTTCGGGAATTACGGGCGTATTGATATGTATGTATATATATAAGTAACGCTGTGTATATCAGTGAGAACCTTCTTCTTTTCCTTCGATGTTTTAAAATCATAGATAATAATAGCGTCCGGTTTCACCCGCGTAGCTCCCGTTTCCGTAGGAATACGGGAATAAAATATATCATTTGTTACTCGCTGATATAATAGATTTCTATTGGTGAAAGAATTATAAATCTTTCAAACAATTTATCAAATCTTTCCTCTTTATTTAGTATGATTGCAAAAACCCAGCCGCTGCCTTTTGCCATTAGGCGAGAAATATGTACAGTTGGTAAATCATTAATGAGTCACAGACTAACATGGGACCAAGAGATGACTAAGACTATATCAAGGCAATATAGCCCCAAAACACTTCTGCATAAGAGGATCTGCAAATACAATCTGCACATCGTTTATTTTATGTTCCCAATTAAGGCATATTCGGGATACTGCACGACTAGAAACGGCTCCTGTATATTTATGCATTCCCGGTAGTTCGCTTTGCTGAATCGACTCTACTAATAGTTCCCTCTCTCTTCTTCCTTCCTTCCTACCGAGAATGAAGGTGCATAGCTCTTTGAATTTATGATGTCTTAGTTATTAAGGTTACAAAATCCCCATAATAGGGTCACAGAGAGCTACCTTGATGGTTATCAATTCACGTGGGTAGACTATTTATAGACTCCCGTGATTTTGTTTCGTATCCAAGTTGCATCGGTCGTTCATGTAACAGCGTCCCTAGCAACAGTAACTCTTCCATATCTATGCATTCCTAGTAATTGGGCTTACTAGCAACGTGATTGGTTCCAAAAATGCATCCGGCGTGATGGGTGGAGATTGAATATGCACGCATGCGTTATTGCGCTGCATGAAAGAGAGAACTATATGCCTTAGTCTTAGTCTAGACCATTAAGGAAGCGTCCCAACAACAACTCCTGTATATTTATGTATTCCCAGTAACGAGTCTTTCTGAGGCAACGTGACTGGCTGACTGACCCCTTTTTTTTACTAATAGAGTTAGGAAGCTCTGGTGGCAGTAATTTTTACATATTTTTAAATAAAAAAAAATAAAAAAAAATTTTTTTATTATTTCCAACATATTCTTAACATTCATTAATTGCATAAAAGTTGATAAGGAAAGAAAACAGATACATCAATCAGATCGTAGAGGCACGCTTTAGCCGCACTTTCTTTCTGACAGGCTTTTTGATCTTGACTGGGTTTCGATTATCCTAGCATAGCAAGCTTTTCCAGTTCAAGTGTTAACTTGATCAGCTTTTTTACATATTATTTTGTAGTGCACAAAGTGAGGTTCAAACTTTATAAACCTATGTGATCCTAGTCTAGATGCAGTGGATTTGGTGCAAATTGCAATGTCAATAAAGAGGGAAAAATAAACTAAGTTTGCATCTGTAGCACCAGCAGCTCCTGCGTATCTATGCACTCCTTGTACGTTGATCTTACTTGTGACGTAACGAAACTCTTAGATGTTTTTTTTTATACTCTCTGAGCCCTCTTATGCAGCGATATTGGTAGCAGCCCTTTCAGTTTATTAAGCCCTAGTTGGGACCAGATCCTCACAACGTGAACCTTCCAAGAAAATTTGATTGGTTTTTTTTATAATTTATTGATCGGATATTATACAAAAGTACAAGCATAAATTTTCTGCGAGCTCAAGCTTAGAGAGTTCTTACTATCTTGCCACTTTCTGGAGCCTTATTTTCTTCATACCTGATATTATTTCAACACATTTGTTAGCCTTCCCAATGCGCAAAATAATAGTAACACATGAATAGACATGTGTATTCTGAATAAACTCATACATACGCACGTGCCTCATGTTGGAAAGCGACAAGATTCAACAATAAATGCAGCAACAGAACATCTCGTTCTACATCCACATGGCTTCTGTAAACCTGGTAACTTGTGTAAATTCTGTAAACTGTAAAAATCCTGTAAACCTGGTTGGTTGGTGGTGAGAATTGTTTTCAGAAAACACGGCCATGATTATTGCATCTATTCTTAAAAATAAAAATTTATTATCACGGCGTAAGTTGGGATTACATCTTAAATCTACGTGCATCAAAAATCTAGGAAACGGGATGTCTAGCAACAGCAAACATCTGTTTATCTCTGCATTCCTAGTTATTAGCCTTTCAAAAGCAACGTGACCTACTACTACTACTGTCTTATAGTTTAGTTCCCTCTCGCTCTAACCAACCTGTTTCCTACATTTTAAGCCTTTGAAGTCTATGAGATCCTAGTTAACTGGGGCTCCTTTCAACGTGACCTGGCAGTCTAGACTGCTGCTAAATACTAAGACCCGGAGCGTCTACACTCCTGCACATTTTTGCATTCCCACTAAATACCCTAGTTTAGGCAACGTGACTGGTTGCACGAACCAATTCCTAAAAAGTAGTGTCTCTTTTCTTAATTCCTAGTTAGTTCGGTCATATCAGTGACTGATGGTTAAACCTTTGTGTCTTGTAGGGAACATAATAATTATGTTTGGATGTATCTTTAATGTATCCATTATTTAATATCCATGGTACCAGATAGCAGGGGACATTTCATATGTGTTGCCGGCAGACAGTAAAAACAATGAATAGTTTCAACAGTGCTTCTGGGTGCTTTATGAAACTCTAGTACGCATTGTTTTGTGAAAACTCGACTATGATTTTCACCTGCCTTCTCTCTCATCTCGATAGATCTGACAAATTGGTAGTCCTTTTTCCGCTTCTGGATGTTAAAGGGAGATGGATATACTGCAAAAATACATATCAAGAATTCATTTCATGTTTCGATGTTTACCCCTTTCCCAATTTCAGGAACACGCCCAGATA
Organism: Glyphodes perspectalis; assembly: GCA_951394215.1. Classification (NCBI taxonomy): domain Eukaryota; kingdom Metazoa; phylum Arthropoda; class Insecta; order Lepidoptera; family Crambidae; genus Glyphodes; species Glyphodes perspectalis. The sequence continues at coordinate 17,852,643 of OX596201.1, read as the reverse complement.
TATATGCAGTCTTGGTGTGAATTGTTGTGAGAAATCTCGACTAAGGTTAACCGCCTGGCTCTACTTTGAAGTATCGTATCACATGGCGATGGCGAATATCCAGCCCTGCATACATCAAACGGTCTACCTAACAACAGCAACTTCTGCACATTTATGTAATCCCAGTAGTTAGTCTTGCTATAGCAACGTGACTTCACTCGGTCTTTACCAGTCGTATTTTTAATATCTAAGCTCCTCCATTCTATGAGGTCCTAGTTATATAGAACATCTTCCCAACGTGACCGGGAAAATCTAGGCCATTATGGGGCGGAGCATTCTACAAGAACTTCTGTTAATCTCTGCATTCCTGGTACATAGGCTTGTTTGAGCAACGTGACTGACTATAATATCCATCCGTGCCAGACGACTCCTTCAAAAAGATGGACAACTTCTTGTTTATGAAGTCCTGATAAACTTGGCCGTATTCCACGTGACTAATATAGAGTTGAGAACAGACACATTTATTTTCATTTTGTATTTTTTTAGGTTATAATTATGTTTATTTTGGGTATTAAATATAATAGACCATAGATGGACACATGCTCTCGTATTTTGTGAAGCTTCTCTAGTTTCCGCGACAACAAAGTGATATTGTGGTACATCACTTTTTTGAGAAGATCGAGTTACGAAGTCAACTCCCCTTGGGTGGATATGTTGACTGAAACAGACTGAAACGATACTACTTCAAATATTCGGATACATTCTAGAACACTGGTAAGAATTGTCATAACAAAGGTTAATTAGATTCTTTCTGCCTGACTTAGGAAGTCTCAAAATGAGTGTATACCATTTTGGACCTTATCACAACTTATGCGAGCGTGTATCCAGGCAAACTATGGTCTTCTTCACACTTGTAACAAAACGTACATCAGAAGGAGACAGATATATCCAAATTCTATCTAACTCTCACTTTCCGTATATTTCAACAAAACCTTTCTCCCCCCGTTTCAGGAATACATTCAGGTGCTTTCTGCAATCCTGGTTTTGAATAGTAGTGAGAAACGAGACTATGCTTTTCGCCCGGCTTTTCTTTTTATTAGTTAAATTGTTAGTGGTTTGCGCACATAAAATTTTCCCAATATTTCATGCTGTTTACTCTTCATGTCCGCAGGTATATTCTGAAATATATTTTTGCATTCTTAGTGGTCTTCCTCCTGCCTAAAAAGGTGACTTGCTTGTTTCTTCCTTTAGTCTATGAGGCTCTAGTTTTTTGGGAAATAGCGAATGGTTACCAATGGGGAAGATTCTATTAAAAACGGATGAGTTTTTTTGTGTGCCAAAAATAACTCATCCAGAATTGAGTGCCCCAAATAACTCTTGTATGGTAGGTAACATGTCTTCTAGAGCATTCTGATGTGCAACCACATCCTGATCAATGTCCGATTTAATAATGTACTTTTCGGGGCACTTAGGAGCCTTGGTATAAATTGTTATGAGAAAACTTAACTATACTCAGCTCCTGCCTTTTCTTTGATGAAATTCTATAATATGTGCATTAAATTTGGAATTGGACCTAGGTGCGCAACATATAAAGTCGTGCGTAGTTTTTACTGAAATGGAAATCTCTTATGCACCTATGAAGCAACGCATATTAAGGGGAGATAGGTAAGGTGAATCTATCAACAACTTTCACTTTCTGGATGTTTCGATCTTACCTCTTCTGTTATAGGAGCACATCCCTACTATTTCTACACTCCTGGTGTACAATGTTGTGAAAAAAGTTAACTTATTGTGTTCCCTGTTCACGTTTATGAAATTTCTAGGTCTGTCAATTGCAAAAACTACGTACATGCATTCCCAGTGGCTGATTTTGTCGGAGCAACGTGACTTGATCAGCTTTCTCAGCTCTCTTATAATTCTCACTCTTTCGAACTAGAGCTCTTAACGAAATAGGAGCTTTTCTATTCCATGAGGTCCTAGTAATCTGGGACACCTCACAACGTGACAGGTTAAAGTAGGTTAGCAGAATAGTGGTTTAACGTTAAAGCGGTAGTTGCTATACTAAAGATTCACGCCTTTCATGAGAGAGGAGCGGGTTCAGATAGATATTGATCTTATTCTGACGATTTATAAGTGCTTTTTTTTAAGCCTACGTAAATAAAGACAATTTTATTTCATTTCATTTCAGATTTAAAGTTCGAGTACGTATCTATGAATGCTGGTGGTGAGGAAAATATATAGGTCTTTATTATCTAAGGGTTTCGAAGGTCAGGTGATGGTTTCTTTCATCAGGCCCTTATCATTATTATTTTAACATCTGGTGAGCCAGGAATCTTATTGAATTATATAAGGTGAATATCATATAATTCCTAGTGATGAACGTAGTTTAATGCGTGAGTATTTATATCACAACACGTGTTTGAGGGAGATAGATAACGTGAACCTATCAACAACTTTTACTTTTAGGATGTTCTGATGCTATCCTTTTCATCAAGTTGCAAGAGCACAACCAGGATGATTCTGCACTCCTGGTGTAGATTGTTACAAGGAAGCCCGACTTTGCTAACTTTCTAACTTTTCTTTAAAGGATTCCTCTTGAAAATTTTAATCATGTAATGATCCCAGGTGCATAAAATAACCAGGAAATTGCGTGCCTCTAGCAAGAGCAACTTCTGCATATCTATGCATTCCTAGTGGTTGGCCTTGCCAGAAAACATGACCTGATCTTCTGTCTCACAGTGTCCTGCTCTACGGACATTTGAGCTCTTCCAATCTATGAGTTCCTAGTTAACTAGGGCACCTCACAACTGGTGACTGGTGGGAAAGTATTCTGAATACAAAAAATAAACATGTCTTAAGCCCCGAACGTTGATTTTGCGATGTAACCTTGTCAAAATAATAACCATGTGATGTAAATCCACTGCAAAAAGTATAACTGGCAAAGAAATAACATTATTTACATCGTGATTACGTCATCAAGATGGCCGTCAAGCGCAATATCAACGTGCGGATATTATATTTTCCAGTATCTTCTATATTTTGTATAAGATAAAAGTCTACGCATCTATAGAATCTGTTATATTTATTCGACCGGTTCCAATGCCTTAACGTTTAAAGTATGGTCTAATGCTGGCTCAGGATTCTTTTTAAAAAAACTTGCAATGCAATTAGAACCTAGCGTTGAAACATATAAAGGATAAAATTAATGCTGGTATTTTGCATCTCTTGCACCAGTAATAATGTTAAAGGTGTCTAAACAGTGTAAACATCTGTTTTTATTACAGTGAAAAGGATTAAAACTGTGGCTTCATATTCATAGGGACATAGTTTTATTTAGTTTCTGACTGCATATTCTGATACTCCCCGATATCTTCTAGTGCTGAAGCTATTAGTATTCCGTAGTCCTGGTACGAATAGTTGTGAGAAACAAATACTTCGAGCGATATTCCCAACACCAGTAACTTCTCCTTATCTATGCATTCCCAGTAGATAGTCTTGCTTAAAGTAACGTGGCTCTTCTTTCATATCTCACATCTACTCTCTCTTTAGTGCTCCATTCAGTTTTAACTTCCTCAAATTTATGATGCCCTAGTTATTGACGGTACCATACAACGTGACTGATGGGAAATCTACCTTTATATATTGAACTTTGCTTATATAGTATGTGAAATCTGTGACTAGAAAACAGCGCCTCTTAAAGCGGCAGCTCCAGTACATTTATGCATTCCTAGTAAATAGCCCAGTTTATGCAACGTGACGGGGTCGTCAACCCTAATCTCCAAGGCAAACACTCCTTTGAGTGTATGAGTCCCTGGTTAATTTGGGCGTCAGGTAACGTGACCGGTGGGAGTGCCCGTTGCATACGCATGCGCCGATAAATTGCACCTGTGTGTCCTGATGGCTGTAATTTTAATTGGTATCTGGAATGCGTCCCTAGCAACCGTTGCTCTTGCAGCTTCATGGTGCCCGCGTAGTGTCCGTGATAAGAAACGTGATGTACCTTAGTTGTTTACAAGGTTATCACTATTATCACAAGTGAAGCTACTTGTTGATGAACTCGTAGGCTACATCTATCTCGCAGGTAATTTTTGTCAAGCAAGATTTACGCGTTTGATAAGTAAAATTCTTAAACACGATCCTTTGTTTATTTGTTAAAGATTATCACGACAACCTTTCAGCAAAATCATTAAGTTCACGTTCGGAATATTTGTTACAGATAACGCCGAATATTTTCATAGTTGATTGTTTTCCAGAATTGAGCAATTTTATAACACAGCAACATATAGAAACATCAAATAACATTTTGCTGTGAAAATACCGACTGTCACCACCGACATTTGGAAATGTCGCTTTTCTCAAAATTGTGGTTTTTGGTCTGCATTTCGAAGGTGCTTTTAAAATTTTATCAAAAGTCTATGACTTATATAGATGTCTAAACTTATTACCAAACGAAGAGTTTTGTTCTAAATATGGTTTATAGATATTGCTTTAAATACAGAATCAAAAGCAGAGCATGATAGTCTACTGAGGTAATGCAAAAATGTTACAAGACCTTTGTTATAGGAAATTTATTTATCTATAACTTTTACTTGAAACATTTTCCGATATTTTGTACCATTAATGAGTTATTTAAAAAAAAAAGTGCTTTTTTCGATCTTTACCCTTTTTTAGCTAACCTCATGAGTCAGAGACCTGACTTTTTGGAGTATAAAATATCTAGTACTCACGCAAATTTTTCCGTTGGTCCCATCCTTTCAACTCAAAATGGCAAAGTTAAGGCTTTATTGACTGGACTATATAAGTAGGTAATGGTAAAGACTTACCTTTATGAATATTCCAAAGCCTTTATAAAAAGCATTCAAATGTTATCTACAATCCTGTTATGAATTTTTATGTGCCCGACTAGGTACATCACCTGACTTTGATTTCAGGAGTTCTGCTAAAATGCATTCAAATCTCAACTTAATTCGCATCTGATAGGGGCTTGCGTGTATTGGACATTGCCGGCTCTCTTGCACCTGTAACAGAACATATGTCCGATAGAGATGGCATTTTACCACTAACTTTCACTTTCTGTATATTGTATCAGCCCATATCCCCTATTTCAGAAGCACATCCACACGCGTTCTGCTATCCTAGTAAGCATTGTTATGAGAAACTCGACTATGCGTGACGCCTGTCTTTACTATGAGGAGTTCTGAATATGCACTCAATTTGACTGGCTTGATAGGCCCATTCGGTAGTGACCCTGCCCCATGCGCCAAGAGTTGTGGGTTCGATCCCCACCCGGGACAAATATTTGTGTGATAAATATTTGTGTTTGTTCTGTGTCTGGGTGTTAATATCCAATATTTATTTAAGTTTATATTTGTAATTCCACTGTTAATTCTGATATTTATAACAGAAGTGCTTAAGTTACTTACATCAGAGTCAGATCAATGTATGTGATGTAGTCTGTTGTTTATAAAAAAAAACCTTAATTTGCAACTGATAAGGACGTGCGTGTGTAAAAAACTGCGAGCTCATTTTGACCTATGATAAGACATGTGTTAGATAGGGAAGGCATATCTATCAATCACTTCCCTTTCTGTTCAATGCGTCTGCTTTCTACCCCTACTCCAGGAGCACATTCACATGCATTCTGCAGTCCTGGTGAGAATTGTTATGAGTAAACGCGAATAGGCGTATCCCCTGTCTTTGCCTAAGAATATTACACGTTTTATACATGTTTTTAATTAAATGTTACACGATGCATTAATATATATTATTATATATATTAATTAATGATAATATAGTTTTGTTATCTATTTCAACGATACTGACAACGACTCAAATCTTCTAGGCAATAAAAAATATTTCATGTAAGTAACAATAAAAAAAAACTAAATAAAACAAATATTCAGTATTCAATATCAATTCTTGATATTAATAAAATATATTCCACTTAATATTTTATTAAGTTGAATTAGACCCAGCTGTGCTAAACGAGACTATAAAATAACGACGGAATATCCGCAGAAGTATAAAAACCAATTTCAACCACTGTGGAAACCAACAAATGACCACGAATGTGATTTATCTAATGATGTTTCTGAATATGCGCCAGATGGCGTAACTGTGACATAAGGCCTTATTACTGGAGAAAGGAACTTCTCATGCTCATAACGTGGTCGTAATATTGGACATTTTATTCATACAAAACCCTTATCTTCATGTTAGGGTATTGGAAGCCTTAATCATAGTAATACTATGAAGAGGAAAGATTTGGTTGTTTGCTCCGAAAATACTGGACTGATTTATTCTTTCACCCATAGAAAGCTACTTTATCACGGAGTAACATAGGCTATATTTTATCCCCATATACCCACGGAAACGGGAACTACGCGGGTGAAACCGCTGGGCGCTGCTAGTAATAAATACAGACTGAAAAATCGAACAAAGGACACATTTGTCAGACAAATGATTTTTTCATAGATATTCTACGAAACTACTCTGTACGATTTCCCATTATAAAAACTGAAAATGGGTATTCTATTCTAGACTTTATATGCAACGAGTGAGAGTCATATTGTGCACTAGATTTGAGTTGTTGGCCTGTGCATACAGGTAAGCTATGATCTCTTTTACACACACGTGTCAATAAAATATACATGAGGGAGATAGAACCATTGAAAAGCAATCAACCTTAATTTTTGGGAAGCTCCATGCCGCCTCCCTTTAATAAAATTTACTCTACGTGCATTCTGTAACCCTGGTCTCGATTGTTATGAAATAACGAGACTAAGTTTATTTCCTTGCTTTGCTTTGAAGAAATAAATCCTTAGGTTAAATAAAAATGAATGTATACTTTTTAAGTACCTAGTTATTAATCATATAAGATTAAGATGCAAGTTAATAGAAGAGTTTCACTCAAAAGGCAATCTTACAATATAAAATATCAGAAAAATGGATGAGGGTTATTGAATTTAGAATATTCACCACGTGGCATGATTGAGATGCGTAGCCTTGATGGATTTTTTTTACGTTAGCCCTCAAAATGTGCAATGAATGCTAATTAATCCGAAAACTCTTTTAATTTTAGTGAAAAGAAATCAACAAGAAGCACGGTTGTTATTTATCTAACTAACTAACTAAACTAACTTCACGCCACTTAACTGTTATTTATCTAATGTTTTATGATTGGGCACTGGATAAATGGATGATTTATTTCCCTATCATTATTATACCAACACCCTACGGCACAGTGACTGTGGATCACCACTGTGTTATATTCAGAAAACCTTTATTCAAAGGAGCGGATTGCAGGTGAACAAGCAATGGTTGCCTGTTAGGGCATTTCCGAACTTGGCCAGTCATGTTACCAAGTTGAAGTACTCGGAATGCATAACACTGCAGAAGTGCATGTTGCCAAGGACGCCGTCGCTAGGATGAGATCACGTGGAGTGATCAGGTTCACGCATGCGTATATCATATTAACCTCCTAGTCACGTTGTTCACGACTAAGAATCGCTAGGAGTTCATAAATGATGAGGAGTGAGTGATTCGATGCACCTAAAAAGGGGATAACAGCTACCAAGATTCAGTAGATTCAATGGACTCGTTTATAATTCATGTGTGTGACCGTTATAGCCATTGGAAATTGACATATGTTTAAAACAGAACCTCAGATCAGAATCAAAACTTTGCTGAACATAATATTATAGATAAAAAACACTTTTATTAAGACGCTTCTGATAAAAAAATAAACTAGAACTACCGGTTTAAACCATATACTCGTAAGTAATATTTAGATCAAAACTAGCTACATATAAATAGAACGGAAAATGATAATAGTCTAATTAACTTAGATTTTTAAATATCTTCAACAATAAAGACTATCAATTAATATCTAAAGCTATTTATTATATTGTAAATACAATTACTATTCATACATAATTGTTTTGGAAAGATCAAGGTTTAATTTTTCAGTCTCTTATTTTACTCGTAACTATGTGGGCAATGGTGATTGTCATAATTTTAGTTATGTTAGATAAAAACATTGACCGTCTTGCCACATAATCTTAAAACTAATCTTATTCTACAATTAAACATTTTGTTGTCTAAATGTTTTGTGATAAGTTCCCCAGTTACGTAATCTGGCATGGCGAAGTACCAGGAGTGAATAAAATTGCAGGAATACACGTTGCTAGGGACGCCGATAGTTCACGCATGCGTGCGTGACGTCTCTCCGTCGGTCACGTTGCGGGATCCTGCGGTTGACTAGGAGATTATTAATCTGAAGAAGTTGTTTTACTCACAGGATAAAGGGATTCTTTCGAACGCATCCACTGACATATAAGTACAAGGAAAAGTGTAGACAAAGCACTCTTAGACATAAGGGTAATTTTTGATTGTATTAAGGGTTCAAAAAAAAATTTTTTTAAAGAAAGCTATTGTAAAAGCGTGTGTACATATCTATTTAGATTATTTATTTGATGGCAGTAAATTGATTAATACCAACCAGGATAATCCAACAAAGATTCGAGAGAAGAAAAATGTTTCGTAAAGACACTTTAAAAGCTCAGTCTCGGTCTACTGCTTTGTTATACCGATACTATAATGGAGCCCTTCGACTGTGTCTACCTCTTCAGGTATCAAGCACGATGGTATGTATGTACTTATTATAGTATGTTGTCAAAGAAGCCTTTGCCGCCAAACTGGTGGAGCGGGCGATCATCACGTCCTTGTATACTTTTATTCACAATGAGGGTTTTTTTTTTGGATTAAAACATCCAAAAGGTTGTGTAACTGTGACTTGCGGTCTTGTCACCCTCTTCATTGGTTAGTTGTCAGAACAAACTGACAATCAACAACGAGCCAATATTGACAGTGATAAGACCGCGAGACTTCCTCGCGCCATCTGGCGGTTTTTATTTTTGAAAACCCTCATTGGTTTCAGAGGTGAGAGGTCATGCGCGCAAATGTAACGACGACATATTATGTCTATGTCTATTAAGATAGAGTTTCTTTTACTTTTAGAACATATAAATAAGAATTCAATAAACATTTGTCCCATGTTGGTCTCGTCCTCAAAATAACACAATTTTCCATTTAATCCATCTCAACTTTATTCTTGGTAAAATGTTGTTTAAGGCGCTTATCGCTCCTTGGTCTTTGTATAATTTGACAGATGTCAAACTAGACAAGAGCTACAATGTACATTTTATTTGCAAATATCTAATTTTAACCGACTTCAAAAAAAAGGAGGAGGTTCTCAATTCGACTGATTTTTTTTTTTTTTTTTTTTTTTTTTTTTGTATGTATGTTACTCGATATCTCTGACAATTGTTAACCGATTTCCAAAATTTTTTTTTTAATCGAAAGGGTTTACTCCCGAATTGGTCCCATTGCCACCAAGTCAGGATCTGATGAAGGGATCCCAGGAAAATCGAGGGCAACCCTCAAACTTTATAGGCACGTACAATGTGTTTTAGACATTTTCTAATATTGTTCAAGTATTTACGCATGGAACTTATCATCTTATGTTGGTGAGCTGATGATGGAAGGTACAACTCCTTAACGATTAGGAATTCGTTTATGATTCTTTAAATGTTGATATCTTCGAGAATTGTAAGACGATTTTTAGGGTTCTTTTTTTTATTCAAAAGGGTATATCCTGGAGTTGGTCCTATTGGTACCACATCTGGATCTGATGAAGGAATCTTAGGCAAATCGAGGGAAACCCTCAAGTATTATAGGCGCGTACAATCTATTTTAGTTATTTTCTGAAACAATTCAAGTATTTACGTCTGGTTTTCATAATCTCATGTTGCTGAGCTGATGATGGAAGGTGTAATTCCTAAACGATTAGGAGTTCGTGGATAATTCTTTCAATATTATAGGGCCCTATTGAGTGTTATTCTCGAGATTGTCTCAATTTCACCAAGTCTTGGTCTAGTGATGGGATTCCATGAAAACGAGGGCCACTCTTAAATTTTAACGACATGTTAAGTGTTTTATTTATTTTTTCTAAAACGATTCCAGTATTTGCGTCTCGTACTCATCATGTTATGTTGCTTAGCTGATGATGAAAGGTATAACTCTTTGAAGATTAGTAGTTTTAAGTAATTCTTTAAACATTAAAGGCTCGTTATACCTTTTCGTCTTTAGTCTCATAAGACCGGCACTGTCTCATTAAAGCAGCTCGTTTTGATTTGGTCTACCTACCTATTAATAAATTTCACTAAAAAGTAACAAATAAGTTAAATTTTAACAAAAATAAAAACCGACTTCAAAAAACCCCGCAAAAAATGTTTATAAAAAAACACAAGTAAAAACTGCCTTAATAGCTATTTAAATGTCTAAACACTAAAAAGTATAAAATAAATTCTTTCGACTGCTTCAATGAAAGTATTAATCTTTAACACGTATTTAAATATTTACAATAATCAGTTAGTTTTGGAGTCGGTGCCAGCCAAACTAAAAAAAAGTAGACACTTAATAACAAATTACCTTACTAATAACAATATGAAACAAATTAGTTAAAATATGAGTATATTAACTTACTATTGATTTTGTATATTCAAAACCTATTTTACCACCCTTCACCAAGAAACAAATAATTGCAAATTCCGAAATGATGATATAATTACGCGGGCTGGCACCGACTCCAAAACTAACTGATTATTGTAAATATTTAAATACGTGTTAAAGATGAATACTTTCATTGAAGCAGTCGAAAGAATTTATTTTATACTTTTTAGTGTTTAGACATTTAAATAGCTATTAAGGCAGTTTTTACTTGTGTTTTTTTATAAACATTTTTTGCGGGGTTTTTTGAAGTCGGTTTTTATTTTTGTTAAAATTTAACTTATATTATTTACGTTGAAATAATAGCGTGAAATGTTGTTTCTCTTATTTCAGGTATAGTTTATTTATTTTCGTTTAATTTGAGGAATTCTTGTTTTTATTTTAGGTTTTTAAATGTTGAATAAAATATCCTCTTATTTCAGAGCAACACAGCTTTTTATTTCAACGAACCTTTGGGGAAGTGAGCGTGATGGTTTGTATTTATTAACTATGAAAGAAACCGGTTTAAAATTTGTGTTGCGGGGTCTTCTTTAACCGGTTAGGTAATCTGGCACGGTGCAGTACCAGGAATGCATCACGCTGCAAGAGTGCTTTATTGGAGCCCGACGGGATCGGGTGCGGGGCACGCATGCATCACTGAGGGTCACGTTGTTGGGTGCTATCGGTCACTAAGGCTGCAGAAGTGTTGAGGAGTTATTTGTAAGACAATGTGACCAGTCTCGTGTAGGCGTAGTTTTCATTAAATTAGTTATAGACTAGCGGTGCGCCCCGACTTCGTCCGGATACATGGTAAAATTTTATCCCGTTGATCCCGTCACCGTTTAGTATGCAGGTAGGTAGGTAAAAGGTTAGCCTCTTAACTACCTACTTGCAAACAAACAAATGGTTACCTATATTTTTTTCCATACAAACGATCTCGTTGATCCTGTACAAACCTGGCCCGGACAATAACAAACACAAAATAAAAGAATTATGCAATTTGGTGCATTCGTTCTATAAATATGGGCGTACATACTTTCGAAGTTTAATTTTTATTTATGTTGAAGGGGCTTGCTGCCCCATTGACCTCTTTCGTCTATAATATTACCTCTACCCCACTAGGAGGTATTGTAGTATCTTGTAGTACCTTCGTCAGTTCTTTTCTAAGATATACTTGCTACGCTAAGTATGGAATAAGATCGGCGAATGTTATGTTTTCTCATATTTATGTTTAAAGTTATTGGCCGTGCAAAAGCTATTTATAGTACAGATAAAAATTATTTAGAAGAATTAGGCAGCTTGAATTAGTGTCGTTAACTCCCTTCCCTTGACTTAAGACGTCTATGTCGCAATTAGACCTAATTCGCATTTAAGAGCTACCTAGCCCAATTGGTTTGGCGCTAAATTTGCGAATGTTTCAGTTTAAAACAAATTAGTTTTATTGGTAGTCCTCCAGCTTTACAGTGGACATTGCAGTAATATTGAAAATTTCTCTTTTACAGGTAGAACGAAGCAGACGTCTGAGCGAGATAGGTATACCGTACACCAACCATGCAACGTGCACTTTCTGAATGTTGAGCCTCTACAAGGTTACGCCCACTTGAACTCTGTTATCCTGGTAATAAAAAAGGATTGGTAACAGTAAATTCAACCAACCAAAGCTCCTTTTCTCAAGCAATACATATTTTACTAGCAGCGCCCGTTCCCGTAGGAATATGGGGATATAATATACCCTTTTTTTTTCAGTTAATGTAGCTTTCCAATGGTGAAAGAATTTTTAAAATCGCACAGTAGATTTTGAGTTTATTCATTACAAACATACACACACACAAAAATGCAATTTTTCCTCTTTATAATATTAGTAAATATTCATATAGAAGTATAGATTAGTAAAGACATGTAGTTCAACTTGATGTTTACAAATGATCGAGCAAAAAATCTCTTACCTAGCTCACTTGCAGTATATCTGGGAGAGACAACAGGACCGCAACTCAATACTTTACTTTCTACTGGTGTCATCCCCATTGCATATTTCATTTCAGTTTACATTATGTTCAACTGGTTTGGATTGTCATAGGCAAATGCGACTATTATAGCTGTCTTAGTATTAGTGCTCTTCATAGTCTAAAACCATAGAGAAGTAGACATGCTTAATGGTTAAAAATAATTTATGAAAATTTCCCTGTGCAAGTAACTTAACAATCTGTCTTATTTTGACGACGTTAATATGAGGATTCGATACAAAATAAGCAAAAGCGTCAAAAACTCAAAATCGTTGTCTAAGCAAGATTGAAATAAAGATGGATAAATTGGGCTGGCTCGATAGCGCATTCGGTAGTGATCCTGCCTCATGTGCCAAGAGTTTTGGGTTCGATCCCCACCCAGGACAAACATTCGTGTGATGAATACTTGTGTTTGTTCTGTGTCTGGGTGTTAATAATCAATACTTAAGTATATATTTGTAAAATACCACTGTTGATTCAGATATCCGTAACACAAGTGCTTAAGCTACTTCTTACCTCGGAGTCAGATCAATCTATGTGATGTAGTCTGATATTTATTATATTTATTTATATTTCATAGAAAATATGCACATATCAAATAAATGGTGAAATAGAAAAGAAAAGTCTCTACACATTAAATGTAAAATAACTTTTACGAAGACATGTAAGACTGTGCTGCATATTTAAAGTAAAGGTGGCTACGAAGCATTACTGTCCCAGTCACGTTGCTGTTGCAAGGCGTACGGCCAGGAGTGCATAACGTTGCAGGAGTGCATGTTGCTAGGGACGCTGTTTCTAGGATAACTTGAGCAGGAGGCGTATTCACGCATGCGTTTAACATCCCTGGGTCACGTTGTTGGATGCTGTGAAATACTAGGACTTTATGAATATGGAAGAGTTATCTATAAGATAAGCGACGAAAAGGTACGAATTCCTATTGTTAACAAAGTTCTTTCATAGAAGGTTCAGTAGCAGCAATTAGGGCTCTTATGTGTCACTTGATAAGTCAGATTTCCAGATACCCAACGGCCCTGCAAGGTATGCAAGACACTTATCATAATTTTGGTGTAACAAATGTTTATAAGCTGTAGCGAATGCTTATTTACCATGAGGCATATGCTTGTTGGCCACTATTAGCAGTAGTGTTGCCAAAAAATCTATAGTTTGGCCATCGATAGTTTAACGGCCAAATCTATACGATCGATAGACAATCGATAGTGTTGATGTGTCTGTTAGTGCCATACTATCGGTAAATAGCAATACTGTCGATAGTATCGATAGTTTCGATCGCTGCCAACCAATAAACTATCTATAGTATCAAAACTATCGATAGTATCGACAGTATCTATACTATCGATAGGCTATCGATAGATAATCGATATTGGCCTATCGAGCGGTAACACTAATTAGCAGTATAAAGAGTTATCAATGTATTTTTCATTACTTATCAAAATAACGAAAAAAATAATTTTCTTGCGAGTTTCATGAAAGCTTTTGTTTATTTTTCCCATATTATGTTTAATTCAGATTATTATCATCATGCCTTCTTAGTGGGGGTTCACCTAGATCATAATCCAGGATTTGACAGTAGTCTGGTGTTGAAGGAAAACATTATGAAGAAACCTGGCAAGTGGTATAAATCCTCATTTAGATTAGAAAAATCCACAGAAACCTGGGATTGAGTCAGCAACCCTCGCAAATAACCCGCGTGTCCTTATCGTTCTACTACCACCGTTCCGTTAGTAGTCTCTCTGGCAAACAACATCTCACGTATCTACATATGTAGGTAAGTGCATTATCTGCATACGAAGGAACAGTGACTGTGATGTCTGAGGGAGACAACACCAAATCAATGGTTCTCTTTCACTTTCGGCCGGTATCATTCCCTATGCTAAGTTAATATCCACGTACGTTCTGTTGCCCTGGTGTGAATTGTTATGGGAAAATACGACTAACAATGTCAACCGACTTCTGCCGTCTTACTTTTATAATAAATGTTATTTTTAGAAACTTGAGTTTTTTAAATATATTTAGAAGTATTTATTACAAATCATGTTATTATGAAGAAAGAAGCGTACCTTCAAATATTTTCTCAGTTCCCTCAAGGGTAAAATACTTGTAGGCTACGTTTGTGGTTCAATCATGATTTAGTAGCTCTAAACTTAAAGAACTGAAAGGCATACATGTAAATAGATAACAATCTAACTTAACATACGATAACTTTTATCTCCCTTGAGTATTCCTCCAGCGATATAACTCTCCATGTTGGTTTATACTGATGTTTAAGAAATTGATACCTATGTGTGTGTAAAAGTAATGAAAATATGTTTTCTAGCAAAAAAAATATTGTTCTTAAATTCTAATTAACACTAATATTATAAAAAGAAAAGATTTGCATGGTTGTATGTTTGTATTGAAGGAGGGTGGGATGTGTAAAGAGGCCTACTTCATACTATTAAGGTATATTTTATCCAGAAGTGACGTAGCTTTTTATACTATTAATTGGCATAACGCGAAATAATATCTTAGCATTCTAGGTAAGAGCCGGTGTATTTCTTTTTAATTTAAATTTATGTTTTTTTTTATATAGATATAACGTCGTTCGGCAGTGAAAACATCGGAAGTCGCATTTGCTTATTTTTTTAAAATTAGTTTTGTAAGTCACTTCAGACCAATTTTTAGCCACGAGATATTTCAGTTCTTACGATTATGTACCATTGATTACGATCATTCTTAAAGAAATAACAATAAACAGTACTATTCCGATCCATGCATTATTTTCAGGAGGCAGTTTTTTCTGCCTCCTGTAAAATTTTGTCAAAAGCATTTACGAGGTTTTCACTGCCGAACGACGTTATGCAAATCGATTTGCTTTCAATCTCTGTTGGTGTCGTCCCCTACTCGCCTGTCAACATCCCCGCACATTCTGCTATCCTTGTAAGAATTGTTATGAGAAAATGCGACTGCCTGCATCATTTGGCTCCTTCTGTCCTTACTTGATTATTTAAAGTTATTATTTTTACATACATAACATCACGCTCATAATCCCCGAAGGGCTAGGCAAAGTCAAAGAGACAGCAGGCCCTTTTAACCACATTCAGCCAAAAATAAGATTGGGCTCAGCTAGATGGAAAATTGTGAAAAAGTAGTAACAAGTGGCTATCTCATCGCCTACACAATCACATACTCAAAGCCCAATATACCATAAGTCGCCTTTTCCGACATGCTAGGCAAGAAAAACAGTTGGCAAATTATTTTTAAGTCACAGACCAACACGGGACCCGTTTATTACCTTTATTAAAATAAAATAAAGAATAAATAAATTCGCCAGACTGACACACCAATTCCCTAGTTCCAAACTAAGCATACGCTTGTGCTATGGATACTAGGTAAACGGATAGACATACTTAAATACGTTTATAAACATCCATGACTCGAGTACAAATGTCCATGTTCATCACACGAAACATTTGCCCTTAGCGGGATTCGAACCCACGACCCTCGGTTTTGTGACCAGGGTCTCTGACCACTCGACCAACGGGCCTGTCAAAATAAAACCCGGGAATTATCGTTGAAGATAGATTTACAATAAGGACACGCCCCATGCGAGCGTGACGATGCAAACCCGGGCTAAACCTCTGGATTTTTCAAATATATGTATGTATTTATACCACTTGCTCGGTGTCCTGGAAAAACATCGTGATAACCTTCGTATTGAAGAAATAACTAAGGACGTGTACCTCTAATCCAATTAGTCTGGTTTGGCCATCTAGGGTTATGATATGAAACTCAGATCAGCATTTGCTTCAATGTAATCACCAGACGCGCTAAGTCCTGGATTATGGTCTAAGCTGCCCCGACTAAGCGCGGCACACAACGCTAGTAAGATGATGACCCGATCGCGACACAGGGATGGGTCAGTGACCTCACCGTGACCGTACAGAGGTCATCAATTGACAATGGCCCAGAAATGACCCTTGACGCTGACCTGGTCACGTTATCGTCACAAGGTGAAATGCTAGGACCACATAGTACTCTAGGATGTATTGTTACGAACGCTATCTCGAATCGCAGAACGAATTGGCCAGGTAAATATTATGGTCACATCGCGCATGCGTGTATCGAAATCCTTCCAGACCACGTTGCAGGAAATTTCAAATCACTAGGCTCTCATAAATTTAAAGAAGTTAAAGTTGAATTGATTTAAGTATATTGAGTATAATAAAATAAATAAATAAATATCCGATTACATCACATACATTGAACTGACTCCGAAATAAGTAGCTTAAGCACTTGTGTTACGGATATCAGAATCAACAGTGGTATTACAAATATATACTTAAATATAGACACAGAACAAACACAAGTATTAATTATCACACAAATGTTCGTCCTGGGTGGTCTCAATATTGCAATTCTATCTATCTATACATCTATCTATCTAGTTCTTCTAGTTTAGCCAGCAAGCTAAGTTGCAAGGAATGTATGAGTCTGTTGGAGTTATTGTTAGGTACGCTGTTTCAACGACCTAGCTCAAGGTACGCTGGGATGATAGGTCTAACCTTAATGTCGTACGCGTATATTGATCGATGTTTTATTCCCGCCCAGTAAGATATGATGTACTGGATTACTGGGAGATCATATGCAAGGAGAAGATTTCGAATAAAACTTAGTTGAATTGCGTCTGGCTAGATTTGTTCGCAATGCATGGCTACTGTTTAGCTGTAAAAATATTCGCTACGCTGTCTTAAGATGTATTTATCAACTAGGAATTCTGGCATATTCATCACTCGAGCGGTAGTAATATCAACTGAAATGTAATTTGAACGAACATTGAACGATTGGTTTTTTTTTTATAGAGCGTAAGCGGTGGTAGCAATGTCAATGTCTCTTATAGAAGTGGTGCTGGTTCAAACCAGCAGTCACTTCAACGTTATTTTAATTGCATACTAGCTGACCCGACGCACTTCGTAACGCCCCGTTCTCGGATTTTCAATACCCATTTCTTTTTCCATGTAACTTTTTCTTTTTTTTCTTTTTTATGACCTTCACCTGATAATAACAAACACAACTAAAAAAGGATTAGCGAAATCGGTTAAGCTGTTCTCGAGAATTGCGCTTGATACCATTCAGCGATTCACTTTTATATTATAGATTTTTATTACACATTATTTATCAGTCACACAAATTCTGGATCATGGTTTAAGCGGACTCCAACTAAGCACGGGTCATAACGCTAGGAGGATGATGTCGTATTTAATCACTATTTTAAAGATTATGCATTAAGAACATCCGTGGTGGCTTGGTTGAGTGTATTGCGATGTACCCCACAATTTCTTTGTTTGTTGATTCATACCTGTTAGTTGTTAATTTTAACCTATGTTAGTACGCTCATTGTATTGTTATTATGTTAAGAATATGTGTTTCTCGGTAAGTGAATTATCTTTGTAATTCTTTTAGAGAAATAAATAAAGATCTTTAAACCTTTGCTTAAAACTTAATTTATGGACGTTTTGTGTTAACAACACAGGCGAATATTGCCGACATTACAAGTATTCGAGGAAAGTTCAGGAGGTTTGTTTCCTGTGGACTTTCCGAACCAGTCACGTTTCTCGAAGCAAAATGGATAACCAGGAGCTTATAACACTGAAAGATATTGTATCGAAATTATTTGGCGGCAAGAATCTTGGCTATAGTTTGCATAGCATTTTTGAATTTATCTCAGGGTTTTTTAATTACTTATTATTATTGTTTAGGTATTTTATTGTGGGGTTCGATTAAGTCGATGCAATTAAAAATAAATTAAGCATAGGTATATACAATTTAATACAAAACATTTGGCTTTTAAGAATATCCTTTATATTCTAACTCTAATGTTAAAAAGAAAATAAAAATGAGTTGATAAATTTTTAACCCGCGTTAAGAATTAAATTTATTAGGTCAATTAGACTTTCCAAAAATATTGCGGAAATGAAGGGACTCTATGTGTATGAATCTACACTTTCCATGAAAATAAAAGGTTTTGCATCAAAACAAAACGTACGTTTTATGAGTTTTGGGAGACATTTATCTTAGAATCTTAAAACAGAGACATATATACATACCTTTTTTTTCTTGATGGGGAGGTGAAAAAATACATATACACACCTACACACTTGTTTATTATATAGTAGTCTAAATATTACACACAACATCGAACGACCGGCAGTTTTATTCGCTCGTAAAACAACAAGAGAGATAGCGTATGTATTATCGCAAATCAATGTAGGCCTTTCGCCGAAATCCCGAAGGATCACGCGGAACGACCTCCTCCCGCGCTGTGCGGCCCTGGTACTTCGGCTGGCAAACGTGACTTTTGACCTCGTGTTATCTCGGTTTAATTAAATGGCACGCTGACGTCACTATAGGGCTTCAACCCCTACCCTTTTGTCTGACTTTGAGAAGTAAAAAGGCATATTTTGCTACACAATAACAAATTGTGGTAGCAAAATTAAAAGTTTTGTGATTGCTTAACTTTTTAATGTTTGCTAAATTTGTTCCTCGGGTATTTTTAATTACATTAATGGTACAAATAATTCTGATATCATTATAACATACTCGTATATGTGTAGTACTTTTGCTGGCTCCGCCCGTCTGTAACAGAGGTTCTCTATCGTTTTCATGTCGGTTATATCAATTTTGTCGGGATAAAAAGCAGCCAATGCCCTCGTTTAGAGTTTAAACCTAAGCAGGAAGACGTAACATACAGAAAAAGTACTTTCACGTATATATCAATAAGGATTACAAAAAGTCATTATCATTTTATGACTTTAGGAAAATTATGCTTTAGGAAAAATAGTGATACATTATGCGATTTTATTCGAATGAATTAATAAATTCTCCAGACTGACACACCCATTCTCTAGTTCCAAACTAGGCTTATGCAAGCATAAGCTTAGTTTGGAAACTCAGTTTGCTATCCGTTCACCTAATAACATATAGCACTTGTGATAGACCTACTTAAATACGTTTATAAACATCCATGACTCGAGTACAAATGTCCATGTCCAACACACGAAAAATTTGCACCTAGCAGGATTCGAACCCGCGACCCTTGTTTTCGCGGCCATGGTCTTTGACCAGTCGACCAACGGGCCTGTCAAATAATAAAAATAATAATATAAACCTTATTCAATACTTCTCATACCTCTATTTTAACATAATATTATCATACGTCTGTGACGCATATAGCGCGTTGTTCTTGTCAAGATAACGGTCCATATATCGTTCTACACAAGCAGCATAAAAAAAGATACTAAATCTTATACTTTACTCATCGTAACTTGTAAAATATTGTAAGTTCTTTAAATCTGTAACAATTGCTTTACCTACTTCAATATTTAAACAACTCTTTCTAGCTATGAGAGAGCGGATTTTCCTGGGACAAGTGTTTATTACGCTTAAAAGGAGAATCCAAACTCCGGTAATTGCCAAAACTATAATTGTTGCTGCAATAAAGATTTTGTTTAATTTCTTTTTGTTTTCATTTATTATCAAGCAATTCGTGGCGTACCTGGCAACGCTATCTCTTGCGCCAGTCTGAACTCCTGGTGACTGGTCCCAGTAAAAACGTGACATGTCTTGTCACAGACAGGAGCGTTTAACAATTTACTCGATTTTGACTTGACTTTGCACTTTGATTGGTCATTATTTTACATTCCTAGTGAATTTTTGAATATTTCGAAAATTTTAATTACCTTTTGAAACAAACAATAAACATTTAGTATGGCTGAAAAAAACAATAGTTAATTCGTTATTAGCTTAATTAGTTATCGAAGTTACCATCTTAAAACCATTTTTACGTAATTAGTACTCAAATAAACTCTCAGATAGCCAGAGACGACCTGCCTGTTTAGACTTGTTTGTTTACTCTTAGAATGTTCTGTTGCTCTTGTACACTGGTTAGCCTTAGGTAGATACACAACGCACATCTTACATTATTCTGCTACCCTGGTATATTGAATTTTAGTAACAATGTGGCTTGCTTGGTTCAGTCTACTTACAATCGAAAATATACTCAGGATCGTAAAAATTTTTGCTCTGAATTTTTGATATTAATTATTTTACGAAAATAGTTTTCAAAAAAATACTCCTCTCTATGATTTACATACGTAAAAATGTATTTGAATGTGTAAGTTTCCTTGCAATATGTGTATTAGATTTCAATAAATTGGTTTGTGCTCGAGCTTGAATCAACATTCCTCGCGTTTGATACATAACCTATAAGTTAAGTGACCGCTTATCAAAGAACATAAATTCAAACTTTCATTGCACACAACATCGATCAATTTGCGGTTATAGAAAATAGACTTCTTACCCAAGTCTGCGGTCCTAATCTTTCGTCTCACTGTTTACATTATGACTCGACTAAAATACGCGCAAACTTGAACAGACACGCGGCACGTGTATCGCTTTCAACTACTTTGATACACTGATAGCTAGCTGGGTCTAGACCTCTCGTAGCCTTTAATATCCTAGTATATCATCAGCCATCGCACAGAACATGTCTCCTTCTGCCATTGCCGAAGTATTCCCGAGATTGTTTTGTATGGCTTTCCTATATTAGTACTAAGATTTGTTACACTGTTTAGTGTGTTAGTTTTTGGTTGTTATTAGTGTGAAAAGGATCATGAATGTTGAAGCGAGTGAGGTGTGTAAGAATCGTGCCATATGGCGTTCGGTTCTCTCTGCCTACCCCGCTAGGGAAGTGGCGTGAAGTTTAGTTATTGTGTTTTAAGCTGTCTTCCTAGCGCCATAATACCCAGAGCTTAGTCGCGATCTGAATAGACTAATAATCTAGGATTTAGTGAGTCTGATTATTTTATTGAAGCTGCTCTTGCTAGACCTTTGAAACGCGTTACCCTTGTTTAAATAGGGGAATAATGTTTTCCCTCAAGCTAATGGAATAGGGTATCGCGGGCGTGATGTGCATTCTCACGTCTTTACTACTCATATCAACGGTTTGATGAAGCTGGTGGAATCTTTATTTAAAGAAGGTAAGATGAGATCACCAACGAAGTTGCACAAGAAAAGTGTCATCCTTAAAATACTGAAAGTGCCCTTATCGATAGTACAATAAACTTTATCAACTAGACCTCTTCCATCAATCTGCACTCCTGGTGTTGCATCGCTAACTCAACGTGACTCGGCAAAGTTCCTCACTATGGCCGCTTCTGCGCATGCGCGGGTGTTCAATGAAACGCATGCATCACCTAGGGCTTCCTGTGATGCACTGAATGTATCGCCGATCGCCGAACGGCGACAGGCAACAATTTTGTTACACCTATTGCTCCTTTATGCAGTCCTGGTGGTTTGTCGAGTCAGCCACGTGACTCGAAAGTCTTTAAAATAATGGGTTTTTTGTTTACTTTTTAATCTAATTCAAGAAGACAAGGTAAAGAGGGCGCCTGCCCTCTTTACCTTGTCTTCTTGATATATGCAAAATATTTCGACAACCATCGCAACATTGTTAGTTAGACAGATAAAAAAATGGCCGAATTACCACCCTTTCAGAGAAAACCACCGAATAAACGATACTTAAATAAAAAAAACGATACTTTATCTACAAATGTTGTGTTTCGTTGCACAATTGAGAATACTAGAATATGGAGGATTTGCGGTGCCGACGAGGGGGGGATATGGGATACTTGTCGCGCTCTAGACTCTTAAATCGTCGGTATTTTTAACCGACTTCAAAAAAAGGAGGAGGTTCTCAATTCGACTGAATTTTTTTTATAGTAAAGTTTCGGTAGACAACACGTGTCCCTTTTACTCAGTACCTAACGAAAACGTAGACTTGCTAATGTACCGACAAAAGCCAAGCACAAACATTTACGAAAATAAAGAAGATGAGGAGAGCAAACAAAACTACTATATTACATTTATTAGACCTTCTAAGAAAATATCTAGTGTCTTTGTCATAAACAAAATCATTATATCAGTCTTTAGAGATGAATAAAATTAGAAAATGGCTTGAATTGAGATTTCGCTTAGTTCAAGAAAGCAGTTAATACAACAACAAGCCACCGTCCGTATGATCCAGCATCCTTGGTAACTAGACCTCTTGCAATAATGTGCAGTCCTAGTATCTCATCGTTGTCACAACGTGAGCCAAGCCAAACTACAGGATTGCGCATGCGTAAAAGTATTCTAGTAACGCGTGCATCACCTAGGACATCCAGTGAAGTACTGAATAAAGTTAGCTGTTGGTAACTAGACTTCTCGTTATCTCCTGTAGTCCTAGTATTTTGTCGGGACTTGGCCAAGAAATTCAAACTGTCTTTCAGCTTTTAAGATCCTCCACCTTTTTTTTTAGCCAGCATGTTTTAGTAGATTTTTATTAAATTTAGCAGCCTTTGCAAAATAAGTTTCATATCGACGTCGAGCAGTTGTAGTGTATCGATATAACTGTGTGTGAATGACACACACATATATGTGTGTGTCATTCAATCTGTCTGTCTGTTTGAAAATGTTTTTCTGGTAAATCTATTATTATACCACTAGTATCTACTTATTTATTATTCTAACGTTGGTTTTCTCATTTAAAGGAATTTTCCTCGAGGTTTAATTATCTGTAAGGTTTATCTAGTCAATGTCGTGTATATTGAGAATTTCATTATCAATTTCCTTACATTTTATTTTAGTGTTTTATTGTTGTTTTCTGGGTTCTACAAAGTTTTATTTTTTTATTTATTTATTTATTAGGACAACCAGCTTTTATAATTATAGATATTTAAGATGTTGTCTTAGTTTTTAATCCCGCTCATAACGTGACTGAGTCTAGACATTACATAGACAGACTCGTGTATGGCGCATGCACGCAGGCACTGAAAACCTAGACCAATCGAATAGGCTAAAGTTTGTTGTAGAAATAGACCCCCTTTTCACTTCTGTGGTCCTAGTCCTACGTCGGGACTTAGCCAAGAAATTCATACTATGTCTGGTGTAGTGATTTTCTTCTAGGACCCTTATTTTGTTTTTTTTTTTATTCTACTCAAACGATTAGGTATCATATATTTTGCACAGTTGTTTGGACGGAAAAGGATAAATGATAAATACTAAGGTATCCAGAAAAAATACTCTTCTCAAGGGATAGCTTGGATATCTGCTAGCGTGGCTGCGGGTAAGACATTATAAATTCATGTTTTTTTTTATAATAACCCTTCCATGTGTATTTTTTTTAATTATTTATAAAATAATGCAAAATGTCCTTCCTGATCATTTTTATCGGCTGCTAAACATCCGATACTACAAGTACAAAGCTTTTACAGTATTTTCCAAAGTTTAGAAAAAAGTGCTAAATTTGAAAACAGGATAAATAAACCAAACGTGATTTCCTCATTCTAAAAATCTAAAATTATGTAATAAATATAGTTTCCCTTCAAGAATAAGTTTCCCTAAATCCCACACTTGCCAGTGTAATCTCCACTTCATCAAGACTTGCCTTCTTATCTTCTTCAAGACCATCACTTCAACAGCCCACGTGGTTAAAGCGCCATTACTGCATTTGCAAAGCGCATGCGTGCTTTCGCAGCAGTGGGCGTGCATCACCCACGGGCCCCCTGGGTAGACTGAAACAGCCTTACATATCAGCCAAACCTCTTGCACTTACCTGCAGTCCTTGCGCTAGAACGCAGCTGCAATATGACCGAGCTACGTACTCTGAGTGAAATTGGACACACCCATATCTTGATGTCAAATCTAGCGTCTGTAGCAACGATAGCTCTTGCATCGTTCTGCATTCCTGGTGCTTCATGGCAGCGACAACGTGACTCAGCGAGTCAAAACCATGGTTGCGAACGTGCATGTGTGCATAACACCGGTAGAACGTGTTCCTCGTTGGACTTTCTATGAAACACATAGGAAGTTGGCCTTATCAAGACTTGTTGATCAATTATAAAGTCCTAGTACTATTCTTTGAAGAAAACATGAACGCAAACCTCGTTGTACCAGGAAAGATTATTTGTTTTGTTAATTAATTAATCCTTTCCGTCTATCTCATGAATGGGAAGAAATATGTTTGTTTGTTTGAAAGCGCTAATCTCAGTTCTAATATCTATTACTAGTTCGATTTAAAAAAAAAATTCAGTGTTATATAGCCCATTTATTGAGGAAGGCTTATATTGTCTGGTTCCCCTTAGGGTTACGAAGGTCAGACCGGCAATCGTTTCAATGTAATTTACCAGACTCGCTAAATCCTGGATCTTGGTCTAAGCGGACCCCGTCTAAGCACGGGGCATAATGCTAGGAAAATGATGATTGAGGAAGGCTATATAGGCTATACAATAAAAAAAATTATATAACATTAATCATAAACGCGAGCACAGCTAGTTTTAAGATAAAATTTATTGGTTAAGATTTATAAAAAGTGTTATTTGACCGATTGCTGATAAAACCATTCATCATTTTGGTTGTTTTTTACTGTTAAGACAACGACTCTTGCTTGCGTGAAGAGTTCTTTAAGTCCAGCAAGGTCTATCGCGGGATCAGTGACCTAGCTGATTTTTTTTACTAAAGAATCAGGTTAATATTCCAACCTTTAGTGCTTTTTAATGATGTCGGTAATGAAATAGTCTTTCTTTTTTTTGTTATACTTTGTAAATTTTTCCTGTTAGTCTTATTTGAATTTGAGCTACCTGAAAATCTGCATTAACGTTCGCCCTTGGGGCACGCGTATGCATGGCTATGAGTATTAGATCTCCTGAATTTGTATGTAGCCCTAGTATGGGATTCGACAAAGTCCATATAGGGTCAATGCGCATGCGTGGAAGTACATTCGCAACGCGTGCATTTTATAGGACATCCTGTGCCGAACTGAACTCTATATAATTTTCGGTAACTTGAAAAGGTAAACTCTAGCCTTTTCTGGAGTCCTGGTATTCTATGCTATGCCGGCAACGTGACTCTGGACAACTCAGGCTGTAATTAATTTTTTTGACTAGAATAAGCGTTCGTAACGTGTCAAATCGTTAGAGTATTGGGTATAGAAAAGCCAAGGTAACATAATTATGCATTAAAGGTGAATAAATTGTGCAATAAAATATCTGAAAATCTGTGACATGTCTTCAGTTTTTTATAAAAATTGGTGGTTTGTTAAAACTTACACTAAAATTCACAATTTCTTTGATGTTTTCATATTTTTTTCAAAAATTGAGACAACTTCCGAAATGTAAATATATCTAAAGATATTAAAGTTGTCCAGGTATATTTCGTATCTTTTTGATAAAAAAATAAGATACCGAATAATGCACCAAAAAATTATGATTTTTGAAAATCACCCTGGTCAGCCTGTTGTTTGCCAAAATCTTTTTATAAGGTGTCTCTAACTTGGGTATGTGTACTCTTGCATCAGTCTGCTGTCCTAGTATTGGATCCAAGTGAAAACGTGACTGAGTCCAAGTCCAAGAGTAGTGTCATTGCGCATGCGTAGTAGTGCATTCGCAACGCGTGCATCTTAATAGGACCTCCTGTGGTGAACTGAATTTTTATGAGTTTGGTGTACTAGGCAAAGTAACCTCTAACTTTTCTCTGGAGTCCTGGTACCCTACGCTACGTCAGCAACGTGACTCCAGCCAACTCTGGCTTTTTACTTGTTTGACTGACTACTTTTGCGATGTGTACAAACGTTGCATTTATTATGGATTGATTGGCCAGTTGGTTCAGTGGTCAGACTGGTCAGGGACTCTGAGAGTTTCGTAAAACTAAGGGTCGCAGGTTCGAATCCCGCTAGGGGAGAATGTTTCGTTTGATGAACATGGGCATTTATATACGTATTTAGTATGTCTATCCGTTCACGTATCCATAGTACAAGCATAAGCTTAGTTTGGAACAAGGAATTGGTGTGTCAGTGGGAGAATTTACTAATTAATATTTAATTATAAAATTTCAGAGTATTGAGCGTATTTTAGGAAAAAGACACCTAAAATAATAATATCTTTTGAAATTAAAATCAAAAGAAGTATAAATTATATTGAAACTGGGAATTTCTGAAGATTTCAACATTTCAAATTTTAACTTATTAAATTTTTAAGACGGTTAATGTTGTACGGATGATGTATAGTGTCGTTCATAATGTTTACCAAAACTTACCATAAGCTTAAGGTGATCTATTCAAGTTTTAGCGCATGCGTGCTTTTTCACTAGGAAACCGTGTATCACTCATGTCTCGTCTGGTAAACTGAGAATTACTCCAAATATGCGATATCCCGAGTCGACAAAAATACCTTTCGCAGTAACATGTGGTCCTGGTAGATTGGCGTTGCTGGAAACGTGACTGGTCGTACCAGGGCATCATAAGGTGCATGTGTGCAACATTTTCAATGGGCTATTTTGATGAAGCAAGATAAGAATTGCAAATAAGATTAGACCGTCAATGACATGGCGACAAGTTTTGTAGCGTTCCAGAACGTTTGCGTGTGTTAATTAAAAGTCTTAATTTCATTAATTTAGAAGAGTTTAAACAGACTATTTATTTATTCAAACTCATATGCATCTTTCTAGCCAATTTCATATAAATGGTGTGTTATCTTAATGCTTCTTTCACAGGTCATCTGGGGTCGGCCCTAAATGTTTCTTATTTTTAATACTTTGTGGTTAGTCGGTGTCGAGTCCAAGTCCCACCTATTTGTTTTTTTTTCTGTTAGTCTGTTCATATTTTTTTTTCTTCGGTATTGTGTAAAGTCATAAAATACTTGAGCTTACTAAATATTGTTTATACGTAGTGTTACGTTAATTGTGTTTGTTGTCTTTTTAGCCAATTTTGTGGTCTTGTATTTATTTATTATTTTCCGAACGAGTGAAGTTTTTCTACAGATTATAAAAGTTTAGAGTTCTTGGTAAACTGGGCGACTGTGGAAATCACTGTGTAGGTCATGTATACCTCTAGCATAGCGATGCAATCCTGGTAGTTCGGGGTAGTCCGCAACGTGACGTGTCAGACCCCGCCCTCCTAGAGGGGGGTCTACAAAACCACAGAAGCGCTATAAAAAATGATTTTAGGTTTAGGTTTTTCCATTTTATGTATTTTTTTATTTTTGACTTATTATCATCTCTATTTAAATTGTCCTAATAACTTATGTATGATATTATTAAAATATTTTTTAAGAGGTTCAAATTAGTTTTCAAAAAGCAAATATTGCCTAATACGCAAAATTCATACTATAGTGATATCAGTTATAACCAATTGTTATTAAAATTTAAATCATGAATTATTGTTTACGTACTGCAGTAAAATTGCCTTCTCTTAGTAATTTAAATTAATAATTCAGTCGGACTTTTATCATAGGCCTGTTAATAAGATTTCTTTTATACTTATGAATTCCTAGTACCTTATTTTACTCAATGGGCTTTACGAATGCTGTATTTGCCTCCTGGTAGGTGGTAATAAATAAATAATAATAAATAAGTGTGTCCCTTGTGTAGTGAAAATTTTTGTCGACTTAAGGAAATAGATATATGTATTTTTTATATTAAACCATAAAAGCCAATAAAACCATTTTCATATTTGAAACCAATGTTTAAAATGTAAGTTTATGTTAGTTTAATAAAGTATTACAAGTTTTGTAGTGACGGTTGAGATTAAATTAAGTTAGGAGTAACTTAATGACGAAGAAAGCTTTTACACAAAATATATTCGTCTCAAAGAGTTGCACGAGTATCATTTCCTTATCACTTATAATATTATAGAGGGCAGAAAAAGTTTAAAATAGGCGTGGCCTTATTATCTGTTGTACTTTAATACCACACAACATCGGGTCTGTAGTCTGCCTTTGGTGAGCACGTTTTAGAGTACAACGTCCATAGCAACTATTATTCCATTAGCAGTATGCGATCCTAGTATTTCCGATCCATTGTCAACGTGACTCACCAGTGAAGTTTTCAATGTAAAAAAGTTTTGAGTAGGAGCTGGCACCATTTTTTCTCACCAGCCAGGTCTGCAGTTCCATGTTGGGGTAATAATAGGAGAAGCATGGGACAAGTTTTCGGCTTGCCTCAAATACCTACCCAAAAATTGGTGCCAGCTCTCGGACCATTTGCATTTATTTATAAGTAATGGTTTTGTAAAAGTAACTACTTATACTTATATTAGACAAAAGGTTCATGTTAGCATACTTTAAAGTACATTTATTTTCCTATTTTGGCTTGAGACTCTTTACCAACCTTGTTCCTTGCTTTGTATGTCGTAATAGGCGACGTATGACGTTGTATTGCGTTTGTGAATATAATGACAACGAGCTTAGGTACTTAAACAAAAATATATATCAGACTACATCACATACATTGATCGGACTCCGTGGTAAGGCTTAAGCACTTGTGTTACGGATATCAGAAACAACAGTGGTATTACAGATATATACTTAAATATTGGATATTAACACCCAGACACAGAATAAACACAAGTATTCTTTACACGAATGTTAGTCCTGGGTGGGGATCGAACCCACAACTCTTGGCGCATAGGGCATAGGGTCACTACCGAATGCGCCATCGAGCCAGTCCATATATAGTAAGTATAAATCATAAAAATCAAACCCGGGCATGTACCTCTGGATTTTTCAAATCTATGTACGTACAGCTCGACGGTGAGGGAAAACATCGTGATGAAGTCTCAAAATTCAAACGACTTTGGATCGTCACTACGATCCAAAAAAAAAAATTGTCTGGTTCCCGTAAATTAGGGTTACGAAGGTCAGATCGGCAGTCGCTTCAATGTCATTACCAGACTCGCTAAATCCTGGCTTATGGTTTAAGCGGACCCCGTCTAAGCACGGGACATAACGCTAGGAAGATGATGATATAGTAATAATCGTAACTTTTAACTTAATCGGTAAAATTTGTGCTTCGACGGAAAATTTTAAATAATTCATTTTGTGTCATGGCATAAAGTCATCATTTTATTTTTTCAAACATTAGTAGATTGAACAAAAATTGTGGTTAATATGCAATCGACCGTGACAGGACTCGAACCTGCAATCTTCGGATCCGAAGTCCGACGCCTTATCC
The DNA here is from genome assembly GCA_951394215.1 of Glyphodes perspectalis. Lineage (NCBI taxonomy): Eukaryota > Metazoa > Arthropoda > Insecta > Lepidoptera > Crambidae > Glyphodes > Glyphodes perspectalis. The sequence continues at coordinate 17,823,073 of OX596201.1, read as the reverse complement.
ATTAGGCCACACGGTCACATGACAGTGGCTATGAAGTTGCACAATACATCCTAACTTTTATTACAAATGCAAAAATGTTAAGTACGTTTTCAAGTTAACTGTTTATATTAGGATGTTCATTTTAGTTAAATAAAAAATATTGTTCCTCTGGCGGCGATGTAGAAACATCTACATTAGCGTAGACAGAGCCATGGTAGAAAGCTAATCATTAATTAAATTAATCAATCAACACCTATTTAGCGATTTTTATATAGGGAACTGTATATTAAAAGTCGCTAAATAGATGTATCTAAGAAAATCAGTGTTCTCTAATATATGAGACAAAATAAAAACATAACTATTTCTGGAGCAGTAGGGTAAATGATATCGTCAATATGAACTCGGATGTGTACCAATACGTCTCCCATATGAACTGTGTGTAACTCCTACTAATCCTACTAATCCCTACTAATATTATAAACGCGAAAGTTTGTAAGTATGGATGGATGTTTGTTACTCTTTCACGCAAAAACTACTGAATGGATTTTAATGTAACTTGATAATAATGTAGCTTATACACCCGAATTATATATAGGCTATATTTTATCGACGTACAATGCGAGCAAAGCCGCGGGCAAAAGGCAGTGTTTTAATAGTTTACCAAGAAAAGTTAAACGATTAATTTTACTGTATTTGCGTATATTTTTATTATACTACGCTTAAACTTAGATACGTATATTATTATGTTGAACGGTGGTAGCTCAATGGTAAGGACACGCGCCTCTTAACCGAGGAGTGCGGGTTCAAACCCCGGCATGTACCTCTAGATTTTAAAAAATCTATGTACATATTTATACCACTAGCTCGACGGTGAGGGAAAACATCGTGATGAAACCTACAAATTCAAACAACTTTGAATTTGTAACCATGATCCAAAAATTGTCTGGTTCCCCTATCTTAGGGTTACGAAGGTCAGATCGGCAGTCGCTTCAATGTAATTAATTACCAGACTCGCTAAATCCTGGATCATGGTCTAAGCGGACCCTGTCTAAGCACGGGACATAACGCTAGGAGGATGAACAATGTTGAAGAAGCAAGTGAGTTGTTTAAGGACCGTGCCATATGGCGTTCGGTTCTCTCTGCCTACCCCGCTGGGGAAGTGGCATGAAGTTTATGCGGTTGGTTATTATATTTAACTGCTTTTTATGAACTAAAGATATTTTTTGGTGTTTATTTTTTATGATGAACAAATTTTATAAATAAAATGAAAAGTAACGCTTGTAAAAAAATTGTTTTAATTTAAAAAAAAAAGGTGTTCGTATATAAATTTCGATGTTGAACAGAGAGAGCATTTGCATTTTGTACATACATACATACATATATAACGCCCATAATCCCCGAAGGGATAGGCAGAGTCAAAGAGGCAGGAGGCCCCTTTAACCACATTCAGCCAAAAAATTTAGAAGTTGCATTATGTAAAATATATATATGTCATCGCATCTTGTTTTAATTAAACTGTTATATATTTTTTTTAAGTTCCTTCTGTAATTTTAACCCATATGAATACTTTGTCCGAAATAAATAATATTTATTTTATTTTATTTTATTTATATTCTGTACTTTTAAGACATACAAAAGTTCTAGACAAAGTCTGTGCCACGTAGAGGTCTGGTTTAAAATACCCCTTGCAGCTTTATGCACCCCTGGTAATTCACCCAGTCTCGCAACGTGACCTGCCGGGGCGGGTCCCGCGCTGCACTGCAAATGTATGCATACACACACATACACACATAGCATACAAACTCCAGCTTGATGCCTGAACATCTTATAGAGCACACATTGAAATGACATCGATTGATTTTCAGGCCCCGTTCTAAAACCACTTTCAACCATGTACGTTTATCAAAACAAAGGTTAAAAAATTGGGACGTTTATGGTAATTATGAATGATGATCACCTAAGTATCACAAAAAAATATCTTCTTTTTGCTCAGAGCGACGAGTCGAAATCCTCTTTAATAATTTTAAAATGTATGAAATATTAACAATCATTTATGTATTTAACGAAACACGATGTTTTTTTTTGCGTTTTATCTGAACAATGTGTTATATGGACTTGCGAAAATAGGAGACATCTCGAAGTCCAGATAACAATAATAAAACACTATAACTAAACATCTCTGTTTTATTGATATAACTTTTTAATTTTTACGGGACATTGGCTGATATAAGCCTTGCAAAGAGCTTGCCTTCACCCAAACCAAGCATCTACACGTTTTGGAAATTACTGTAGTTTACCAAAAATATTAAATCAACAATCTTCCTGAACAATTTTTTCTTCCTGGCAACAATTTTACCAAATCAATACTCGTTTTTGAACCGACATGACCTAGACACGGACTGGGCGGTACTACGCTCTATAGAGTTTACGTAGACTGTGTGAGTAAATGCACGTGTAGTATGAAAGCCTCGATCCATAACCTCTTTCATTCCCATGCACCCCTGGTGATTTGGAACTGAAAGCAACGTGACGGGACCAGGTCGGAATAGTCTCGCACTCGATAAAATAAAACTTTCAGAAAAAAAATATTATGGAGTACATCGATAAGGATGTTGACACTTATATTTGATTTTAAAATATCAATTCTTTAATTATACTGAGTCTTCGATTTCGAATTTCACAAATAACTGTTTATGAGGTCAATAGACTAGACAAACTAATCTCAAAAAAAAATTATAAAGCGATTGCGTTTTGACAGCTTTTAAAAAGTATCTCAACTGACTTGCCAGTCAACATCCATATTTGCATGTTTAATATTAAATACTAAGGTTGTATGATGATAATATGCTTGCATAGTCAAATATTTTTAGGTTTTCTATCAAAGATACTTTCATGAATTGGAACGGGGACTAATGAGAATTTGTCCTTGAAAAAATATATTTCAAATACCAAATATCCTTAATAATACTTAGTAGCCCAATAAGTTAGTTTAGGTTAAGTTAGTGGCAATTCTTAAGGTCAAATGATGGTTGTATTCCTGACGAAAGAAAGGTATACTACGATTAACTTATTACGCCTATAATGATTGTTGGGGCTATAGTTACAGCAACACTTACAGTTTTAAGGTATTTATTAAGTACATGGGCGTACGAAGCCTATGGTCCAGGGGGGGTAACACAATATTTTTTTGATCCTGGGGGAAAATGCTATATTATTGATAGGTTCTTAAAGTAAATATACCTTGGCTCACGAGTTCCAGGGGGGACAGCTGACCTTGCCCCCTAGTGTGTCAGTTAGATTATAACAAAAAAATTGAACACATATTTTTTTATTTATTTGTCAAACAAACATATACAAAGAAAATACAATGCATTGAAGTTGCGCGTGACGTCACGCTTTCGTACAATTTTTACTAAATAGTGACGTCGCAAGGCCCCACTCCGAAACTTTGATGCTCTTTATCTTTGTGATTTTTTGTTCATTTGATAAAGCGAAAAATATGTGTCTAGTATTTTTGTATAATGTAACTGACGGACTAAATAGAATTATAGTTTTTTGATGCAGTCATTTCCTATTATCATGTTACGTTCTTCTCTTAAAACCATGACAACTGGACTTTGTTATCAAACCAAATAGGTGCGATGCCCTATATGAGTGTAAATGAGGCTATATAGCCTCATTTACATGAGAATAAAAAAAAAAATCTTTTTAACAAACTTACGCCTTCATACAATAGTATTACGTAATGTTATTTGTATTTCTTGTTATTTCTCTGTGTACATTCAAATAGTTGGAGTATTTATAACTGCGGTAGTTTTTCAACGGAACACATGGCTAGGGAGTGAAGTAGTGATACTTATGACGCGAACAATTGGTAATAACTATTTCAGCACTCGTAGGATTATTAAACCACTAAGGTCCGATTTATAAACAGTTACATAAGTATAACAGTCGCTTAAATTAAAATGAGACTATTCTAAAATCTCTTCGCTCGTTTGACATTCAAAAAAATTATATTTTTGTACATTATTCGTCGTAAGAGGCGACTAATGGTTTACGGGTTTTTGGGTATGTGACTGAGTAGGCGACGAGCTAGCCACTTGTCACTCCTTTTTCACAGCTTTCCCTCCAACCCAGCCCACTGTCCCCTGTTGGTGTGGGACTTAAAAAGAATACGCCAACTGTGGTTCTTGCCTAGCATGTCGTAAAAGGCGACTAATGGTATATCGGGTTTTGGGTGTTATTGGTTAATTTTTGTCTGGTAATTGACAAATTTGGCCGTAAACATGTTTAACTCCTAACATGTTTATGGCCTGCTTGATCGTAAGCTATCACCACCAGTATAAGGGTAGTTGCAGAATAATAGGTATCACAAGTGCATAGCTGACCTTAGGAGTTCTTTTTAAATATTTAGATTGATTTTATCGAAAGACATGAAAATTTAATAACTTTTTAGTAATTTTTGTGTGCTATAAGTTGATTTGAGGAAAAATTTAAGTAGCGTGAATAATGTGTATTATGATGACGCCTTTTCGCGTCCGTAGCAACGAATACTCCATCTATGTTATACATTCCTGGTACTTCGGGCCGTTTTCAACGTGACTCGCGGGGGTATTGCCTCCCTCGGCCGCCATTTCTACAACAGTCCACACATACAAAAAACCCATGTGCATGGATCTTAATACTATGACACCATATTTGTGAGGTGCCGTACGAAGCGATGGCTCTATCTGTTTAATGCATTCCTGGTATTTTGACGCTGGTTTCAACGTGACTAGACGGACCCCTCTTTGTTCTGCCACCCCTACATTAAAACTATGCATACTACTTAATTCTTATTTACTATTCTTATTTAATTATTTGTGTGATAACAGAAAGTGATGTTAGAAGTCTCTATCTTTAAATTAAGGATTGTTAAGTCCAAATGGGGAACTAAAGTTAACAAACTAATATAATTAACTCAACTTTATAATTTTAATAAAGAACAATAATAAAATTATTAGAAAAATCATTAGACGTTCTATATGTTTTTATGTAAATAGTTATGGCTTTAATTTGCTTAGTAGAAAATCCGCGCTGATCAATGACGTTCTTAAAAACATTAACTATTGTTTTATCAGTTACTCAATCTACGAATATCTCTACGATTGATTTACACACATTTCCTCTAAACGATATTTTCACTTCTAGTCAACTGTAGAGAGCCTGATTTTAATCTAAATATACATGAGTGAATCCACTAAGAATTTATAATTGTTTGTATAGCACCCTCTGAAGTGTCAGTCGTTTTAATATTAGTAGAGAACTCTCGTAATTTAAATACTAGAAATAAATACAAACTTGCTGTTTCAAATCATAGACTCCAAAAGAGTGATAATTCATTAATTGGTCTAAGTATTAAAATATTTATTATGCTTTCAGAAAGTCTACTAGCATTACTTTCACATAAGTTCAAATTGTGCATTAAAGCGCTTTTAATGAGTAAGGGCTACTATGAGATTAAAGACTTTTTAAATGACAATATATGTTTAAATTCATTATGAAGTGTTCACCTGCAGTGTTGTTACCTAGTAAGTGTAGATTATTAATTACGAAATTGTAAATTTTGTCATTTAAAAGAGTAACTATCGAGTTTCTTGCCGGTTTCTTCTCGATAGAGCCTATCTTTCGAAACGGTGGTAAAGTTTTCTTATCTGTTTATATTGACTTTGACTTTGAGATTTTGAATTCGAATTGAATTTATTTTCCTCGCGTTTCGAAGTCGGTTGTATTGTGAGGATAACAGGCTCTGTCTGTTGCACTCTATTCCCAACAACAACAGCAAGTTCGATACTATCCATATTAATGCACACATGTATATTTTGGGTGTGTGTATTTCGAAACTAAAGTTAGTCTTTAGCGACGGAAACTCCACTTGCAATATGTTTTCCTGGTGGCTACGGGGCGTTTGCAACGTGACTTGCAGAGGGTTGTGTTCTCTTCTTCTGTTCTCTGCTAAATTTGTAGTTAGACTCAGATAAACAATATCTGATATTTGAGCCACTTTCAAACGTGACGTGTTACATATGTAATTATTTGTATAACGGCCATTTTTAATTTTTGTACGTTCGTTTCAATATTAAAGCACTCTTATTATTATTAAAATAAATGAAAAAACGTGTTTTTTGTTACTCTGTCAAAACTTTTCGATAAATATTTAGAACGTTTTATCAAAGGTATACGAGCTTGCAGCTTATTGTCTCTTATTCCAAAATTGACTCCATAATATGATTAAACTATCTTAACTATTTAGTCAGTCATTACGAACCTTTACAAATACATTATCACTGGCATTAAAATGGACACGATATACCTTAATTTCAGTAAATCCATAAAACTTATTCCTGAAGTAAAATCCATGTAAATTGGACATGACCGAAGCCAGGGGAAAGGTTAGCGAAACATATTATCACAAACATTTCTGTAAGATTTCATTATATGAATAAGTAATCAATTAATATTGCGTACGAATTTATTGTTTTTATTTAATAGGAAATGTTTAATACGTACTCTGGTTCTGGTCTGCTCTGGTTTGGTTAATTTATGCTTAAATTTTGTAAACATCGTTATTTTATATTTTGGTGTCTGACAAGACGACTTCACGACATGGTTCAAATGCAAACATGATCTATACATCCCTGTAAAAAATGTTGTTGAAAAGAGTAACTACCGAGTTTCTTGCCGGTTTCTTCTCGGTAGAAGCAACATTCCGAACCGGTGGTAGATTCATATTATTAGTTGATTTTCCTGTTGAATTCACGATTTATAAGTGTTTGTTTCAAACCTATATAAATAAAGAGTATTTTGACTTTGACTTTGACTTTGATAGTATGTATGCATATCTGGCTTCTTAAAGCTTTCAACGACGCCAGCGAGCTCTTTCGCTCTGGTAGAAATACCTTCTATGTGTATTTGAACTTCCCATTAATTTCGGTCCTGTATGTCAATGCAATGCGGTTTAAAATTGCGTTCAATTAGATGCATTTATACCAAACAGCGTCTATAGCAACGAAGGGTAGCAACGATACCTCTAGCTGCAGTATGCACCCCTAGTAGTTCGGGCCCGTTTTAAACGTGACTTTCCAAAGGTCCTATCTTGCTCGGCTGCGCTTCACTCTGAATTAATCATACATTCCCAAATATTCTATTCGTTGTCGAACGGCAACTGTATGTCATTGCAATACGGTTCATTATTAAATATGCACGAGGCAACAGGTTTTGTGGTAGTATGTGTTACTCCAGTAGCAATATGCATCCCTGGTGATTCGGGGTTGTTTTCAACGTGACCGGCTGAAGTGTTCCATTATGCTCGTAATCTGAAGGGGTAGGCGGAGTTTTATTATTAGTAAATTTATTTTATCACATAAAGCCAAAACCAAAATTGGGATATTAACTGGGATATTATGAAATAGTGAAAAAATAGTAACAGGTGGCTAGCTCGTCGCCCACACAATCTACAACCCAGCACTATGTCTATTTTTACTACATGCTGGACAAGAAATCTGTTGGCACTATATTATTTAGTCCTAAACAATCATGGGCCTAAGACATCATAATACTTTTTGTCCCATTTGTCAAACAGCACCTGTATTTTTAGGAGGTCAGGACCCGCATGCGAGAAATATCATTCAATTCGTATTATACGTCTGAAAAAATTAAGCACCTAGATTCTCTAAAATTTTTCAAATCAAGTATCTACTTGATTTGAAAAAAATTAGAGAATCTAGGTGCTTAATTTTTTCAGTAGCGAGAAACAACATCATATGGAAACATGCATACTCTCCACATTACAGAATAAAAGGCAGATGGACCGCTCGGAACAAAGATGTGAGGCAAGAATTAAGCTATGAGTGCGTGACACACTGTAGGAACATTGTATCCTAGTGTGCGTGTAAGTTTGCCAGGGTAATGAGAAAAAGTCCCACTGTTTTTTGTGTTTAATGCTCGAGTAATATAATATTGGTTGGTATTGTAACATGTATTTAATTATTTATATTTTACATTAAAATAAACATCTAGAATTTATTTTTTGGAATATAAAACTTTGTAATTATAATCGACATACAAAATATGCAATCTTAGCAGCCTTTATTTTGCACCAATTTCTTGAAATATTGCCTTTTGGCATCTATACATGAGACTTACACTAGCAGCACCCCGCGGTTTCACTCGTGTAGTTCCCGTTCGTGGGAATAAGGGGCTAAAATATATACCTAGTAGTTTATTCGTTACATACATACAAATAATCTTTCATCTTTATAATAATAGTGAAGATTACGAGTATTTGCATATTACCTTTACTTCAAGGAAAATATTTCAATGTAACCTAGCAACACTAACCAAATTTCATTGAAGTTTTGTGTTCCAAGTACATAATGAGAAACAAAACACGGAAATATAATATAAAAATATTTAGATAATTATTACTTAACAATGCAACGGAACTCCGTTTTCTCGTTTTAATTTTTGGAACAATTTTTACAATGTTTAAACACACAAGACGGCATTTTTAAGAATTAAATTAAAACACAGATGTGACGTACTGTCAACGCAACGCTTTGTTTCGAACTGTCTTGAGTTTGTATTTGCTTTTGAGTTTGTATTTGTTTTCGATTTTGTATTTGCTTTGCCGGTCGAACTCTCGTGTCCGTGACGGGTCTATCTGCCTTTTGTTCTGTAATCTGAGTGCATACTATTCAAATTATTAGTGTTATATCAATGAACTTTTTTTCCTTATTCCAATTTCTAACAGCCACGAAAGAATTGCAGTTGCTTCAATCCGTTTTTTTTAATACCACAAAGGTTGTAATCAAGTAGCCATGGCCCAAGCAGACCTCGAGAAGGAACAGGACACAGGATGACTTGTATGTAAAGGCAATATGGCTTATAATCGATTGAGTTTGCATATAAGGTGGTGCAAGTATACCAGGCAGCGTCCTTAGTAACCGCACGTAGCAACAATTACTCTATGTGCAGTATGCACTCCTGGTGATTCTGGGCTGCTTTCAACGTGACTGACACAGCAAAGTCGAGTTGCAACTGAAACCCACATTACGATAATTATATAACTAGCTGTCCCACCGCACTTCGTAAAGCCCCGTTCTCGGATTTTTTTAGTTATTTTTCTTTCCTTGCAATGTTTCCATATTTTCTTACCGGACAAACCTTTCCTGGAAGATTACAAATATTTTAAATATCAAAATCAGCCCAATCGGTCCAACTGTTCTCCAGTTTTAGCGAGACTACAACAGCAGTTATTTTTTATATATGTCGCAGGCAATTTGTATGATTTCGCATTTTACAAACGGCGTCGTCCGTTTAAAAACGCTTGCTGTTTTGAAATATGCCGAAGGCAAATTGGCGACTCATTTAATCAGTTGTTTTAATTTAAACGTTGGTTGTTCTTCTTCGGTTCTGGCCGTAGGGTCACAGTTGTACCTAACTCTCCTCCTCGCTTCGCTCGTCGTCGTACCTATTATTTTAACTACTACCTAACCTGACCTAAACTAAATACTTGCGGCATACATATATATACTGTCTGCAATATTCGACTGGCCCGTTGGTCGAGTGGTCAGAGACCCTGGCCACGAAATCAAGGGTCGCGGGTTCGAATCCCGCTAGGGGCAAATATTTTGTGTGATGAACATGGATATTTGTACTCGAGTCATGGATGTTTATAAACGTATTTAAGTATGTCTATCCGTTCACCTAGTATCCATAGCACAAGCTTATGAGCTTATTTTGGGACTAGGGAATTGGTGTGTCTGTCTGAAGAATTTATTATTTATTATTAAATATACATTTTGCCTTCGGCATATTTTAAATCAGCGAGCGTTTTTAAACGGACGACGCCGTTTGTAAAATGCGGAATCATACAAATTGCCTGCGACATATATAAGAAGATTAGAATATTACGTCGCTTATTTTTTTATTCAACGTCTGTAAGTTTTATTATATATGAGTCACAAGTGATTCAACATGCTAATTACTTATAGGTTAATTATATTCGGACATCATTTGGTATACATGTATACTATCACACCTAATAGCCCCGAAGTAAGTGTAACACGCGATTTAGCCTTAAACAAAATTAAGCAGGCTTTTTATGAAAATTAAAAAAAGTACAAGTTGCTATAGTCCGTCTCACCTAAGAAGATTCCCGTGACAGGTGTCAATACTCCTTTTCATGCTTCGTTCTTTTTACGAATCAAATTATTCGGTTTTAAACATATTTGACTTTATACGCTTACACCATTGTGTAAAATAACTAATAATCTTCATTTCTATAAGTAAACACGGTTTATAATTTTTCTTCATGAATTTATTACTAAATTAAATTTAGAAAAAAATCCGTATCAATTGCATACTACGGGAATCGTAAAGTTTACTCATAGAGATTAACACTACTATTCACATCACATCATTAATCGATATGGCCGGCAGCTTGTCATCGAGTTATGATATTTTAAAAATGTTATTTTATTTTTTTTAAACTATTGACACTTTGCCGCTAACGTAAAAATTCATTTTTATATTCAATCTGGCATTGAATAGAGTAACTACCGAGTATCTTGCCGGTTTATTCTCGGTAGATGCGACATTCCGAACCGGTGGTAGATTCGAATTGTTCTATTTTGTATCTATTACTTATTTGACGATTTACAAGTGCTTTGAGGCCTACGTAAATAAAGATATTTTGAGTTTGAGTTTGAGTTCGAGTTTGGTCAGCCACTCAAAACCATACTGTGTTAGATATGCGATTCAGGCTTTGCTTTACTTCGGTTACAGGAAAAAATCTTTGTTTGTGTGCATACACAAACATACATTTTGCATACCAACCAATCCAAGCCGAGCATACTGCAGGTACCACCTCCACTACTGCACCTAATAAATTGTGGCTAACACAGGAATACCGAGAGGTGGCACGCCTAAACGTTTTTAAATCAAAGGAGTAAAGTTTATATTTCAATGCAACTGCACCAATGTGGAAAACAGTACCCGTAGTAACGAGTACTCCAGCAGCAGTATGCACTCCTGGTAATTCAGAACGCATTGCAATGTGACTTGCCAAGAATCTCCTGTGCACCCCCTCTTGCAATTAGGGGTAGATTGTTAATGTATCAGGATGTCATTTAGTAATGTTATTTGAATAATGGCAGAGTAAAGTATTGAAAAATATTGTCAATCACATTATTCAACTCAATTAATATTTTTTTAATATCGAGAAATGTAAAAAATAAACAAAAGAATCGCTAGAAATAAATCAAAAACTGTCCAAGTAAATGGAAACACCGATGGATACTTTGAATAAGCTGCCACAAAGTTTAAATTATATTAAAAAGTTTAAATTATATAAATTTGATTAAAAAGCCCTACTATAAGGTAGAACATTATTTAAATGATAAATGGCAAGTCTTAGAATAGGCTGTTCGCCTGCATTGATAGATTTAACTTGACTAAGAAATTGTAACTACACAATAGCTATTAAGACTTGGCATTTAAAGAGTAACCTATCGAGTTTCTTGCCGGTTTCTTCTCGGTGGAATCTGATTTTTGAACCGGTTTATATTAACATTGTTGTGACGATTTATAATAATTATATGTGATTTTTCAATCCTATATAAATAAAAATCGTTCCGTTTTATTTCACTAGTCTTACGTTTGTTACTTCATATACCTTACCTGAAAAATTACAATGAAACTCTTCATCGAAAACTAAAATAACTTTTAAGTGCCGACATTCAACGATTCACCGAATTACTTGACCTATGTTGCTGTTGAGCAAAAGCTCGTTTCGCAGAATAATACAAAGTTCTACGGTTCGTTTTTTCGGTCAAAAGTATCCAATATGGTGAGCCGTTGCTTCTTGGTTCAGGTCCTTTAATTGGATCATTTAAACGGGATTCATATATCTCATAGCGGAAAAAATATGTCGCATTCTTTCCTTTGCTCTTGTAAGTGTAGGTACAAAAAATATGCAATGCAAAAGTTATTGACGAGCATTAGGTGTACTATAGTCGGTAGAAGAAAAACTTCAGCTACTGTATGCACCCCTGGTGATTCGGGCCCGTTTTCAACGTGACTGACCCGATCCCTTTCTGTGGCTGTTGGATCTTTCTCAGTTTACACACGTGCATACATATATACTATTTTATTTTAAAAGCATCTGTATGCCATTGTCACATGGTTTAGAATTGCATACAGGACAATCAATGCAATGAGTGGTACCTCCTACCTGATAGCGTCCGTAGCAACGTTAACACCAGCTGTGGTATGCATTTCTAGTAATTCCAGACCGTTTTCAGCGTGACTTTCCCAGACGTGCCTTTAGTGCAAATTGATAAAACTTGGGGCTAATTTCTCCTTATGCATGCATTTCTGGTAGTTTGAAACGGTTTTCAACGAGACCTGGTAAGCTTGTCTTTTTTTGTCTTGTCTATAATAAATTAAATAAATACTCCAGACTGACACATCAATCCCCTAGTTCGAAACTAAGCTTATACATACTTTTGATACTAAGTGAACGGATAGACATACCTACTAAAATACGTTTATTATAACATCTCTATGGGTCGAATAAAATATCCATGTTCATGACACAAAACATTTGCACTTAGCGGGATTCTAACCTGCGTCCCTTGTTTGCTTGGCTAGTATCTGGCCATCCGACCAACAGGCCTGTCAATTTGGAATTTAATGGAATTTAATTGCTGACACGCCTAAATCTTTCTAATATATATATCTTATTAATATTTAATAATATTTAACCTTACCATAGATTAATAGTACCTATATGATATAATATAATCTATTACATAAATATTCAGACATAGGTATGCATTTTAAATGAATGTTTGTAAGACAATATCCACAGCTGTGCTTTTGAAAGCAATTAGTACTGTCATAGACACAACTCATTCATAGTCCTTTGCACGTGTTAAACCTATTATTAGGCTGATATAGTAGAACGGCGACCCGGTATAGGAATAACGGACCTGTCATTTGCACCTGATATCGTGTAAGAAGGTATATCTACGACACAATGATAGAAGCGTAATACGTTTCCATGACATATACTGAATATTGCATACATATTTGGTCCCGTGTTGGTCTGGGACTTAAAAAGAATATGCCAACTTTGGTTCTTGCCTAGCATGTCGTAAAAGGCGAATGGTATATCGGGTTTTGGGTGTGTGATTGTGTAGGCGACAGGTTAGCCGCTTGTCATTGCTTTTTCACAATTTTCCATCTAACCCAGCCCGGCTTTATTTTTGGCTGAATGTGGTTGAAGGGGCATGCTGCCCCATTGGCTCTGCCTACCCCTTCGGGGATTATGGGCGTGATGTTATGTATGTTTGTATGAATAAATATTTAAATACAGCCTAACAGCTTTATTACACAAATTTAAACAAGGTTTAAATTGATTTAAAAATATACTAAATCGTTTTACTTGGTTGTGCTTCCGTGGCCTATTTGAATATGTTTTATATTGTAAAACTGCATTTTACAGATAGATATACGTACCAAGTTGCAGAGAGTTGTATAATCATGTTGAAAGCTAGTCTAATATAGGTACCCGAAGTGTCCAATTATTATCTTTGTCGTTCCAGATATAAAAAAACTGCGAGTAAAACTACAAAATTGGAAACAGTAGACCTATTTATATTAGTGTATGTTACAACAGCAACTCTTAGCGTAGTATGCATTCCTAGTAATACGAGCCAGGTTACAACGTGACATGCTGAGGGAAGTGCTTCCACCGTTTTACATCGTAATACTTGTAAAACGCCTTTAAAACTACGCAATAAGGTTCATACTGGAAAAACTACCCATCCTTAAAGCATGCGTAGTGGTTGTTATTCCGATGTCGGGGTACGATGATTCCAGGTACTGTATGATCTCCTGGTAGTTGAGAACGCGTTGCAACGTGACCTACCCATGTCGTAAGTGTAAGTAAGATCTTAAAAATTGGGAACGGAATTGTTTAGGAGAGTGTGAAATTATTTACTTTTTTTATGATATTTATAGGTCGGTAAGCCTTATGTGGTTTATAACTAGCATTTAAAAATAGGTTTACAAAATACAGGTTTTAGTCATTTTAAGGCGTAGAAGAGCCCTTGAATCTAAATCAAGATGCGTTTTAATGCGTTTTTACCCTTATCTACCAATCGAAAACATCATTGATACTTGTGACATTATACCTTTCGAGGATTCCACTGCATGGTATGGAATTTGACAAAAATGGACATTAAATGAACACCTGTCTTTTACGTGTACTTGATAGCTTCGGTTACAATAATTTATCTTCTTGAGATATACTCCCCTGGTTATTCTGAGCGACTTTCATCGAGACTTAGTATCTTCCCTGCAAACAACTACCAGCAAAAAGAGAGTTGGTGGTCGTAACGCATTCAATGTTCTATATTATATGCATGGAACTGACATCGTGCTATGCACGTGTACTGGATAGCGTCCGTAGCAACAGAACTTCTACTATGACATGCATCCCTAGTAATTCGGGCCAGTTTTCAACGTGACTCGCTGTGGGTGGTCCTCAGCTGTCAGGCGAATGTTGTCGTCAACCTGTGACAATGCAATACGGTTCACAATTGAATGTATTTGCTTATGGGAGTGTACCAGACAGCGTCCATAGCAACCTTGACTAGCAACGATTACTGTAGCTCTAATATGAACTCCTGGTAATTGGGGGGCTGTTTTAAACGTGACTTTCCCAGTGTGCCCCCACACAAAACAATAGAGCTTGCATATGTTTACACTCTGGCTAACAATATGTATTCCTGATGAAATTCGGACGCTTTTAACGTGACCTGCCATCACAACACATCTTCGTAGCGTTTATTATATATATAATCCAGTGCTTACGGTCCGCTTAGACCATAATCCAGGATTTAGCGAGTCTGGTAATTACTTTGAAGCGACTGCCGATCTGACCTTCGTAACCCTTAAGATAGGAGAACCAGAAAATGTTTGGGTCATGGTTACAATACAAATCCAAAGTTCTTTGAATTTGCAGGTTACATCATGATGTTTTCCCTCATCTCCGAGCTAGTGGTATAAATAAATACGTACATAGATTTGAAATATCCAGAGGTACATGCTTGGGTTTGAACCCGCACTCCTCGGTTATGAGGCGCGTGTCTTTACCATTGAGCTACCACCGCTCATAACCGGTCTTTTATAATAACCATATTTAAAAAATAATTAGGTAGGTATTTGGCACATCGATTTTTATGACGTCATATGATTACAAATGCGATATTAACTGTCTTAAATTCTGTCAATGATTTGAATGTGATAAGTCACATTTAAATCATTGACCGAATTTAATTAAATTATGGCAGTTACGCTCAAGGTTTAAGGAAAGAAAATCATAAATCCAACGGAGCGCTCAATACAAAGTTTCAAAAACTTGTAATAGAATATTGTACCATTCCGCCCGTAATCCCCAAAGGGCATAGTTAAAGAGGCAGCTAGTCCCTTTAACCACTTTGAGCCAAATCAGACTGGGCAGGGTTAGATGGACCGGATCCCGGAGTTTTAGTTGGTATACCCCGGTTGTTACCATCTTGGCCGGAGAGGGTGTCTCCTGATGCAGAGGCCCTGGGAGTCTCACATAACCATCTCGTCCCCCCGAGGCAAGTTGGTATGGGTAACGGGTTTCTTAGGGTGGAAAAAAAGGGTTAGATGGAAACTTGTGAAAAAGTTGTGATCAAGTGGCTATCTCGTCGCCTACACAATCACATACCCAACGCGATATACCATTAGGTAGTCTCCTATTACAACATGTTAGCTAAGGAACAGTTCGTACATTATTTTTAAGTTCCAGACCAACATGGGGCATATGTAATAGAATTAATAATAAATAGAAAACAACTATTTATGTTGTCAACTAATAATTACCTATTACTAACTAACTAAACTTCTGAAGCTTAATGATTATGTCCCTCACAACTAAGGACAATGACACCAATGATTTCCTCCTCAGGTATAAATTCCTGGTGGTACGAACCGGATAACAACATGACCCGCCGTGAGCTCTTTGACCAAAGTGATACAACAAGTCTCCACAGTAAAATAAAGATGCGTATTTTTAGTGCAGTAAGGTTTCTATTTGAATACAGGTGCATACGTGGCAATATACACTCAAAGAGACACACACATTAAGCGAAAAATTAAGATCTCATGTATACTTTAATGTCAACGCAGTAAGATTCATAATTTAACACAGCTGCATTCATTTTTGTACACATGTGGTAAAGCGTCCGTAGCAACGGTGTTCTATTAATCTGTAGCAACGGTTACTCTTCTAGCATCATGCATTCCTAGTATTCAGAGCGATTTTCAACGTCCCTTGCTACCTCCCTGCTTTTCATTTCACAAGTGATTCTGGTAGCAAGTATTAGTGTTGAACTGCACCCACTACTGCACCCAACACAAACATATTGCAAGAACTTTTACCATTTAAATATTTGCCATTGCATTCTACACCATAATACGACAGCAGTAAGGTACATTATTTATTGCACGAGCTCGTGTACTTGGGGTGCACGTGTACTAGATAGCGTCCATAGCAACGGTTACTCGTCTCAACGTTATGCTCTCCTGGTGATTCGAGGCATTTTTCAACGTGACTGGTAAGGCAACAATTGCATTCCGTCCGGTACAGTGAGTGTTCTTATTTTATTCATTGCGTTTTTTACAATGCTTTTTACCCAGAAGTGATTCTGCCCTACGTTCGTCTGGGAGAAAATATGTACCGTGTTTCTTGGTTGCAGCATGCCGACCAATGATTTATTGGGTTTGTGATTACGTGAATGACGAGCTAGCCACTTGTTGATAATTCATTCCTTTTATAATTTTCCACATAAACCAAACCAAGTTTTATTTATTATAATTAAAATTGGTATAATGATGAAATGTGGCTTCTTTCACTCCGCCTACCTCTTTGGGGATTGTAGATATTTTAGTATGTACGTATGTATATGATTTTTAATTATAAGACTCTACTGATGACCATGGCCGACGGAAGTCTAGCTATTGGTCCTCTTGTAAATGTAGCTTCCATCCTGATAATCTCACATCGGTACTCCGAGACGGTAGGACTTGGGGACTTTCAAGAAGCAAGCTTACTATATTCTATAAAACTAAATAGCAACTCCTCTACTGCTGTTGTCCATGGGCGGACATTTCTTACAATCAGTTAACCCGCTCTAGCTACTAGAATATAATGTAAAAAATCATATTAATGCAACAGTTCAAAACTAAACGCAGCTAATTTAATGCTAGGCACATTCTCATCGAGTCTGTAGCAACGATTGATCTTATTGCAATATGCTATCCTGGTGTTTCGGGATGGTTTGAAACGTGACCAAACGTTCATTCTCCATGACGATAATTAAAATAATTCGACTTAAGAAATGAGGCAATACTTGTAATGCTTGTGATAGCCATGCATACCGGGAACAGGAATTGGATAGGTAGTTAAAATCACAGGTTTTCAGTATTTTTTAGGCTCGTATTACGTTTACACACAATAAAGATTTTAATAGATTTTTAGTCAATGTTTGTCAGTGGAAAATCAAGAATATAACTACGATCGAAATCTGGATGGCTTGCTGAAATCAAACACTTAAAACATTTTTTTACATTACTTTATATTTTAGAGCATACAATACTAACAAGAAAAGCGCCTTATACAGTAAATTTCATTGTTAGGTACGCTGTACAAGGCATCCGTGTGGACTAGAAAGTGTCTATGGTAACCCGTAGCAACGATAACTCGAACTGTAGTATGCACTCCTGGTGATTAGAGGCGGGTTTCAACGTGACTAGCCGAGACTGGCCCTACAACTAACTAAATTATAAAATACTCCCATACAAAAAGCAAAGATGGTTGTCTAAACGCTTCTATTTCAGAACTGTGAGGTGCAGTTTAATGAAGTTGCATTCGTGGCAAAGCACACACACATATAACATATACTAATACCGCTAAAGACTCTAATATCAATGCAGTAAGGCTCTTAGTTTTCTTAAAGCGACTACATTCACAACACTGCATGTCAGTACACTCGCTTAGCAACGGTTAGCGTCTATAGCAACTGTTATTATTCATTCTGCAATTTTATGCATTCCTGGTGATTGAAAGGGGTTTACAACGTGACCAGCCGATGATAGCAGTTTTCGAGTAACTTGGTTGAAACATTTATGGCGGGTTTAGCAGACTTTTTTGCAGTTAACATTCGTCGTCTGGGAATTCAAAATGTTGATAAAAAACATTAACTTATTAATCTGTATTCTATCATGTTTCACAAGAGTATAAATAAAAAATTCCATTAAATTACACCACCACGTATTCACCATGAAGAAATACGGTAAGCAGAGACCACAACGTTTCATTTGCTTCATCCTAGGTCTTACCTATTGGCTTGAAACATTTAAAAAAAAAAACAGTCTAATTGAGAACCTCCTCCTTTTTTTTGAAGTCGGTTAAAAAAGAAAATGTACTTGTGCAGCTACTCCTAAAAATTACTCTAGATGGAGTATGCATTCCTAGTAATTTGATGCAGTTTTCAACGTGACTTGCCGAGCGTGCACCACCCACCACCCAAAATGGAGATAGTACGAATATTATAAGAATGCATACAGAATAAGCCTCTAATCCAATGTAATTATGGATCCTTTTTGAATGAAATATCATAATCTACGGTACATGTGCTGTTTCTATAGCAACGATTATTTCACCTGACTTATGTACTCCTGGTAGTTCAGTCTGCTTTGCAACGTGACCTCGCGATGCTCTTCTCTCTAAGTTGGCCGGGTTAAATTCAGAAAAACGAGTCTTTCTTTGGTTTGTCTGTACTTCAATAGTAGTAGCAGTTCCTATTGTCTTTTGAAGCGGAGACGACTTATTAAACGTGCATAATAAGATTAGACAAAAATGCTTTTTTTTACATCTTTTATCGAATAGCAAAATATCAAGGAAGATAGTTGTCGTTGAATCGTGTGATTTTCTATTGCAAAGTCAGGCAACTCCAATTGATACCAGGATCTAGATAGTGAATCGCCATGTGCTTTACAAGGAATTTAATTTGTAGGCGTGGTGTCTTTATGATTGTAAAAGAAAACCGTATTCTATCTTCTATCCATACTATAAGAATCATTGTTAGTTCCGATGTGCAAAGTATTCAGAAGTGCTCGTAGAAAGTGTCCACAGCAACTAGCAACAACGATTACTCTAAGAGCAATCTGCACTCCTGGTGATTCGAGGCAAATTTCAACGTGACTTGCCAGGCCAGACCCTCTCATGTTATTCATTTTATATTTCTTATAAAGAAGTGATGCCTAAACGTTCTTATTCCAACGTTCTAAGGTTTATAATCAAAGTAAGTTGCACACGTGTCAATTAACCCTTGAATACACACGTGCAATGAATAAGAAAAATACCTCTAAACACTTTAACGTCTATGCAGTAAAAATCAAAATTCAATGCAGTCACAATCACAAAAGTGCATAATTACTGTTCGAAGCAACGGATATTTGCCTTGCAATTTTATACATTCCTGGTGATTGAAAGGAGCATGCAACGTGACCAATCTAACAAGCACCTCTCCTCTCAGGATTTGTTGCGTCCCTATAACTGCGATGAAAAGGGCCTATGAAGCTGACATTTCGGGGTTGGTGAAAGCTATTTGATAACAAAAAAAAAAATACTGCAAATGTCAAGTTATCTGATTTCATGGTATATATGTTGCAGGCAATTTGTATCATTCCGCATTTTACAAACGGCGTCGTCCGTTTAAAAACGCTCGCTGTTTTGAAATATGCCATACAAATTGCCTGCGACAAATACAACATGGGTAATTTCTGGTGCAAAATCGTGCTCGATTGCTTTAAGTGAGTATTATTAAGCGAGGTATTTCTTATTCCTAATATCAAGGGGGTAATCACTATCGCATTTGCTCAAGGAAGACAAAACTTCCCCTTATTTCAAACAGAAAGGTGCGTAAGCCATTTTTCTTTGGCCAAACAACTGGACACCTTTTCTCCTTAAAAATAATTGCTCTAGTTGCAGTATATATTCTTGCTGATTGCTGATGTTGCTTGCAACGTGATCTGCCAACGTTGCAGCAAAATGATAGCGCTTTTTCCATATTGGTAATAAGTAAACCGCTTTTCTTTCCAAATAATGAGACTCATTATTGGATCCGTTGTAGAGAGGGTAAGGTATTCCTTCGATTTGTGCCAGAAAGCTGAAGTAACGAAAACTCTATGGGCATTATGCACTCCTAGTGATTCGAAGCGGGTTCCAACGTGACTTGCTGGAGGCAGCTGACCCGAAATGTAACGAACGAATCAATGACCCCTTGTAAAGGAATGTAGGTGCAAATGATTGCAAGCTTGTATTTTAATGCAGTAAAGGTTAGAGTTGAATGAAGTGGCTTGCGCGCACATTTGAAAACATAGACATGTAACAAAGAAGAGAAAAAGCTTTTAAGGTCTATGCAAGTAGGACAGACAGTTCAATGCAGGGACATTTAAAACAGTGCAGTTGTACTCATAGATTTAGGATGTACAAGATACACAGAGACGGCTCGGAGACATGACCAAAATAAATTTAAGCATGTGTTGGTTGACGTCTATGTGTGAGTTAAAAATAGTGTTGTCGAAGACGCATTTTCACATTATCGACTGATTCAGTTGTATACTAATAATATAGGTATTTAAAACGCTTTTTATACTTTTGATTAATTATTTATGGCATTGACTGAAATCAGTAGTTGTATATATTAGGTAAATTGGAATTAGTCGGTAAGAAATCTCATTCTAAGCAGTTCTATAAACAATGAGATGGTAAAATTCTTCGTATATTCAGCGTGAAAAAATAAAAAAAATAGAAATATGTTCTATGATTTATACTAAGACAAAAATATATGACTTTTGCTTTGATTGATGGAATGAAATTAAACAAATAATATATTAGCAACTTTTAATTTGATGTCATTTAGTTATTTAAAAATAATATGTAGTGCAACAAATTTTTCGTCAAAATGTTTGCTGCAGATAGTGGAGTTCTTACTGGGAGTCCAATCTGGTCTGTCTATAGTCCGCATCCACTTTTTACACAATGCTGGGTTGCTTGGAAACCTAGAAAAATTATCAGTTACTTAACTAACAAATTTACGGAGATAATGAGTTCCCAATGTAAATATATTTATATTTCAACATAACTTGGCTAAATAACTTTGTATTCATGTCATGATGTCGCTAAAAGACGATTAAGTTTTTATCGATACTCGTGACGTCACCGCTTTGTCAAGCACTAGCGTAACCAACTATTTACTATTTTACACAATATTTTCCCCAATTCTGATTATAATCACGATGTTTACTTAGAAAGATAAATTATAATCAATATACTATTGTAAACATATTTTTCTAGCAACAATTTGACAAAATATGGTTTGAAAAAATCTAATGATAAAATCGTATTTACCTGTAAAAAGTGTATTTATTCGGATTATTCCGTCGTGTAACCTCACAATCACGTACAGAACAAGTCATCTCAATCGCACATTTAATATTCTCGATTATAATCCAAGGTTTAATACATAAATGCACAAATTTCACTGCGACGTAGAATAGACCGGGACGCTAAGGCCTCTTACTCGCAAAAACATTGACATATAGGTACTTCATTCGCTGTCTCTTTTTCTCTCGGGTGGTTTGTATTTCAGCAGGATTTCTCGCTCCCACGGTTTATGTATCTTTTGCGTAGTCAAAAAATTCTAAATCTATGGTTGTACTAGTTAGCGTTCCTAGCAACGGTTAGTATTGCATACGTGGCAATGCACACACATGTGTATCGAAAGTAACACTTTCAAAGACTTTAGTGTCAATGCAATAAGATTCACAGTTCCATTTTTAAGCGCTTCCATTCATAGTAGCATGTCCAGTACATAGCAACGGTTAGCGTCCATAGCAACGGTTATTGTTCGTCTTGCAATTTTATGCATTCCTGGTGATTGAAAGGGGCTTGCAACGTGACCAGTCGATAGCAGTTTCGTTAACCCAACCCCGTTCTCTCCATATCCTATATGTATGTAACCAATAATGGTGAAATTGCTGATGCATTTTAATATCTTCGTCTCGTCTATTCGCCAATCGTGCTAATTATATGATTTTGTCCGAAGTAGCTTGAGCCCATTTTTTCCAGGTACATACTGTAATATACATATTTAATCTTCTCTAACTTTAAAGCGGCTTGTCAGGCTGGTTTATTTATAGGCATGATGAGATGGCATGCTCTCTATAGTCCGTTTCACGTAAGATGATTCCCGTGATAGTTGTCAATACTCATTTTCATGCATCATACTTTCTACTAATCGGTAATATTATTGTAAATAATAAATAATAATCTCCGTTTATGAATGTAAACACGATTTATCAATTTTCTTCTTAAATTTATCACTAAATTAAATTTAGAAAAAATATCGTATGAATTGCATACTAAGCGCCGTTCATAGCAAAGCTATGCTCCATGTAGAGTATGCACTCCTGGTAATTTGGGGCGCTCAACGTGATCGTGTGGGGCACCTCCCACCTTGCTGAATAAACTGCCTACTCCTCTACAAACATCTACTGTGTATCTCAATTTCATTTTATTTCATAAATTACGAGCTAATTGGAGGAGTGATTACTAAAATTTTTACATCTTTGACCTGAATGTAATATTAATTTCAAACACCTTTCCGGGTCATTAATATGGCAAGTTGTTTCATTCTGAAAAAGAGCGTTACTTTACTATGCCAACCGTTTTTACATTTAAGGACAGCCAGCGAGTCAACTATGTAGTAAAATCATACTTTTCCCGCTGTTACGAATGTACATAGACACACTTTATGATAAGTAGAACACGCACTCGGAAATCTTCTTGTGCAAAGAAAGCTCCGCTTGCGTTTGTGGCAATGATTATCCCAGTTGTTATGCGGTCCTGGTAATTTGCGGCGGTTTGCAACGCCTGCTCGAGTGCTCCTGGTAATTAATTAATGTGGCGCCAAATCTATATATAAAATTATACAAATAATGATAGTAAAATAGTAATAAATCTACATAATTTTTATTGCCCTTCGAAGATTGTACAGTGAAAGACTGGAACAATATTTTATTTGGATTAACAGTTAATATTCGGCTATTCTTTAATCTGAATTAAGACTGGTTGGGTAGTAGTATACTAACTTTTTGGAATAAAATTCTCGTTCAACGTTACAATTGTAGCTGTTTAATTATAAATGGGTAAAGTTATCATGTTTAATAGACTTGACTAGTTCATGAATTCTATTTGATTGATAAAACATTAATTAAACTACCCTACTACTTAAATAACCTGTGTACGTCTCATGAAGAGTTAAAGTTAAATACTATAAAGATGAGAAAAGATTAAAAGCATATAATCTCTATGGTACTAATGATTACTACAAAGAAATATCATAAGACTCGGTAACTTTTATACAAATGCAGATTTAGAAACCGTATTTTTTTTTTGGGTTACTATGTGTAGACCAAACTTAACAGCTCTTAAGTAAACAGAACAAGGTTCATCGTTGCACTGCATCCTTTTATACCACGTTTACAAACAATATCCGTAGCAACGCTGACTCCAGCTGAAGTATGCGCGCCTGGTGATTCGGGGCGGTTTCCAACGTGACTGACGAGGCACCTCCCTCCTCATAACCACAACCAGTTTTACAAGCTCTGCAATGTGGCTGGCTAAATAGAAAAAGTTAAGCAACTTTGGCTCAGTGGTGTTTAGATGGGTGATCAAATTTTAAATACATGATTTTGTGGCATGCAATCAATGCCTTTTGAAATCTAATTATCGCTGTGAAATAAGATACTTAGGCAGAAATAATTGTGTATGTCTCTCATATTTTTCAGATGGTCAATCAATTTGTCTTACTTTTTAAGTATTTTCCAACTGTGTCATGGTTTAAACTTTCGTTTGGAGTAGGCAGAGTCAAAGTAGTCAAAGGGGCAGCTAACCATATTTAGCAAATAAATAAAACTGGGATGGGTTAGATATAAAATTAGGAGAAAATAATGACAAGCGACTCGTCGCCTACACTATCCCACATCCACAACCCGATATACCGTTAATCGCCTTTTACAACTTGCTAGGCAAGAAACACAGTTGGCACATTATTTTAAAGTCCCAGACTAATATGGGAAAAATTATTATATATAAACATTTTTAATTTAGATACGGCTGGTGCACGGCTGTAAATCTTTGACGTGTTTTTTGCAACAAATGCCATCTTGTGTGAAACCTTCGAACCAATACCTTAGCGCTGAAAGTACGGGAAGCTAGTTACAATATCGGAACGTGTTTTATGAAGCACAAGAACGTAGTCGCACTTTGATTGTGGTCACCCAGTCGGGTTTCAAACAAGCAAACAATGCTTGTCTCTTGGTATCTAACTTCGTTTCTCACAAAAGAAACTGTATTTAGTAAAAAAAATACTTTAATGGTTTATACAGAGAAATCAAAAAGTTTTTATTCTAAATAAAATAAGGTTCATTATCTAAAGACATGTGTGCGTGGAAGTATACTAAATAGCGTCTTTAGCAATGACTACTCCATCTGTAGTATGGACTCCTGGTGGTTTAGAGTGAGGTGCAACGTGATCTGCTATCCCGGTACTACCTTAGCAACAACTACTAGAGTTAACACATAGGTATAAATAAAAAATGTGTAAAAGCTTTTAGGTCAATGCATCAAAGTTCATATTTCCATGCGCAATAATGAAGAACACGTGTGCGGTACTCCATACAGACACAGTGGTGTCTAGTAACGATAACTCTTCTTGCAACATGCATTCCTGGTACTTTGTAACGGCAAACAACGTGACCTGGCGAGCGACGGGACCCGCTAAATTTTCTTAGTCAGAGTCAAGTCAAAAATATCTATTTACGTAGGCCTCAAAAAAGCACTTTTGAATCGTCAAGTAAGTACAAAGTAGAACAATTTGAATCTTTTTTTTTTCTTTTTTATATTCAGATAATTGTAAATAATAAAGTGTGAGAAGAGATTAAAAAAATATTTTATCAATAAACTCATTAGTAATAATTACGAAGACTCATATGTACATTTATAAATCCTCCTAACTGAACTGAATACATTCATGCTGAATTCTTCATGTCATCTCAATTATGTTAACAAATCTGGCCAATGTTTAACAGTGAACGAATTATTCACGTCAAAATATAAAAAATCGAAGGTGAAATTGATATTGAAACTCTCTCATCTTTACAGTTTTTATATGAAACCTTTATTCCAATGCAATTAGGTCCCCAGTTGAACGAAGATAAGATGCATACGTGGCATAGCACGTGGAGTTGCCAGCGTCCCTAGCAATGTCCTTAGCAACGGATACTCCAGCTGTGTTATGCACTCCTGGTATTTTGGGGCGGTTTTCAACGTGACTCAGTGCGGTGCCTCCCTAGTGCGATACTAGTTATAGAATATGAACGAGGGCGACTTTCAGTGTGCTTTATTAAGTACTGAAATAATGTTATCCCGCTCTATCTGATGTTACAGAGTGTGTGTTAAGCTAGCATAACGGTAGTTGGTTGTTTTTTTTAACTAAGTTGAATAAGCGAATATGTTTATTGTGTTGTAACGATTTCAGTAATGGTCATGAATGAGATTTGAAAACTTATTTCAAATATGAGTAATAAGCTAAATAGACCGGTATGTCCTAAATATTTGTATAGACATTATTATTTAAAATATTCTATGAACTGTCCTTAGCAAAGTGTTATGCAAATGAAAATACTACATTAAGGTTATGAAAAAGTATTGAATTGATGTCACTTCCGAAAAAGTAGGTACCTCGTGTATATAACTGCTTATACATATACTTAGGTGATCGCTTATCAAGTAAAGATGAAAAATAAAACAGATAACTTAACTACCCAATTGGCTACCTGGGTTAGTAATTATGATAACCAACCATTGTTTTTTATATTAGCAAGTCTAACTTTCCCTTTCTAATAAAAAAAAAATGAAAATAACTTTATTCAATAGGTACGGGTTATAATATTAGTTTCCTTGGAGCTACTAATTAAAAAAATACGGCTTCGAGTCAAAGCACCCTAAAAGTTTTCATCAAATTTTCCATTTAAAATAATTAGCCGTGCGAAATCTAAAAGAATCTCGATAATTACTTGCCACCGGCAGTGTCGTTCACCGCCTCGTTAATCAAATCTTTGAAGACGGCTCTGAAAAAATACGTTATCTCTTTTCAGCAAACTGATTTCCTCTATCCTCTTCTCTTTTCTATGAAAGCAACCCTGGCTGTATGCAATTACTTGCTTCAAAATTCGACGCCACAAGAACACGCGTCCTGACAAAATAAATTAGTCGTTACATTGTACATGGTAAGATAGAATATCGCTTGTACCAGGAAGAGATAAACTGAATGTGGCAATTCTGAATAGGACAGCCTTTTCGGAAAGGAAAACAAACACGCCTGCACCGAAAAGCGTGACCTATATGGAATGCGTTTAGGTTGCATTTCTTTTGACTACAGGCGATCGGCTTTGGGGATGATTCTTGACGTTGCAATGTGACTATTGTGTAGAAGTGTTAGGGATGGGTTTTATTTGGACAATGCATAGTGAGACCTCCAGTTGCTTCCTGATGTCCTGGTAGCAAGTGCCCTTTAACACGTGACGTCACCCCGTTATCCCCATCCTCCTCCCTCTCTATGGAACATTCACTCCGTAACCGCGTGATAAGAGGAACAAACTCGCGTCAGAAGTTTCTCGGACACGTTTTGATAATAAATCAAAATTTGTTTCATTATTTACAGAGCGTAGTTGAAACAAAATACATGTAATGAAGATTTGTTAGCCTTAGACCCAAGTAATTTAAAGTAATAATATAAATGAAAAGAAAAGAATAACATGCTCATAAAAAACTGATGAAAATATATCATAGAATATCGTTTTCATATATACTTATAAAGGAAAATATTACAATATTTTGTATGTTGTAAGCTTTGGAGGTACTTCATATTAAACGACTCATGTATGTACCTATTATTATCAGACCTCTATACCACTGCTAGAATAAAAAATACCATAGATAATATCTATTTCGGGGAGGTGTTTTTTAATTTAACATTTTTTAATTTATTATAAAAATATAGATGAGATTTAAAATAGGATTTAATCTAGTTTAGATAATATTGAACAATTTTTAACAGAATGACATAGATCGCTTTGATCTTATGAACTACGCTAGGGATGTTGATGCGGTTTTCATCAGTTTAAATAGAGAAATTCAAGAGAAAGGTTTTAATTGATACTTACATTGTTTAGTGCCGCCAGTCAGTTTTATAAAATTTTGTTTAAAAAAAACTTGTACTTGTATGTACATAGAAGTTTTTTTTATTTAAAGTTTAGGCACTTAGACATCCCACTTTTTAAAGTTGAGGGGGTAGACAAGCAAAGGCATCGACGCATACAGCCAATTAGGCGCGCCCAGCGCTAACCTCGGCACGGCGCCAACGCTATTTAAGTCGGGCGGCGTCTTAAAATAACGCAATTATACAATCTTCGCGTCTTTATTTTTGTAAGACATTACGTGGTTTATGGTTGGAATGTTTTATTGTGGGGGGAGGTTTCAGAAGCGCCGCTAGTAGTTACGGTGTACTTACAATATAAATAGTTTATGGAATCTTCGTTTTTTAACGTGTATGTTTGACAATGACCAACCTCCTTTAAGGCAACGCATCAGTAATTCCTCTTATGTGACAGTTGTCTATGGGCGTCATAAATAAGCGTCTGCCGCCTCCAATTAATTAAAAAAAAAAAACAAGTAACCACCTGTTAATGGTTGTTAGCTTATCGTTTATGGTCAGTTGTATGACATTGGTCAACTTCTTAATGTGTGTGATTGACTAATGAATGATAATGTTTGTCTTTTGTATGCATGTGAGCAACTTATTAGATAATAGTTATTCCCTGCCCAGTTTATTGTTTCGCACCAATAATAAGAACTATTACATACATAACAACACACCCATAATCCCCGAAGGGGTAGGCAGAGTCAAAGTGGCAGTAGGCTCCTTTAACCACATTCAGCCAAAACAAAACTGGGCTGGGTTAGATAGAAAATTGTGTAAAAGTAGTGACAAGTGGCTAGCTTGTCGCCTACACAATCACACATCCAAAACCCGATATACCATTAGTCGTATTTTACGACATGCTATTTAACTTAATTATAAAGTGTACGCGGACGAAGTCACAAGCAAAAGCTAGTTGTCATTCATTCAGTTGCAAGTTGGTGGAAGTTTCGAAACACATTCACATGGGGGCTTGCATAATACAGCAAGTTCGCTGTCTGCCCGGAACGGGAGTCGGTCTGTCTGTCTGTGGTGTTCCTTTTTATGAAACAATTCATTTATTTCATTTATGTGTTACACTAGTTTTTTCCCGCAGTTTCGTCGACTCCGCAGCGTGTGTGTGAATTTTGTGTATATGAGTTTTTAAACTGATCGAATTATTATTCGTTACAAACCTACAAATCTTATTTTTTAATCTCTAATTTAATTTTAAGGCGAGAATCGGATGACAGCTTGAGTGTATGCATTTTGAGGCCCTGTTAATTGTTTCACACCAATAATAATAGCTATAATTAACGTCTGTTAATGATGGTCTGGGACTTTAAAAAAATGTGCCAACTGTTCCTTGCCTAGCATGTCGGCAAAGGCGACTAATGGTATATCGGGTTTTGGGTATGTGATTTCTTACACAATTATTTTAAATTACGTAAAATGTAATTGAAATATTATTAATGTAGAATGTATACTAATCTCTCGCGGTATGAATTATTTTGAGTTTGTATTGTTTTTAAATAAATTAAGAAATTTTTCCCCATTCAGCCCAAGCTGACTAAATAAATGAAACTTCAGAAAAAAATAAAGCCCAATATTGTTCGAAACGCCTATGTTAGAATAACAAAAAAATATGTTTAATAGTTGATAGACTTCAAAGCAATATTTGTCACTTAAAAAAACATGAATGTAATTCTGGAATTTTTATATGATATTGTAGATAAAATCGCCACATATTTCTATTTACATATTTAATCAATAATTATGTATTTTTTTTATATTTTTTTCAAACTCTGCCTATCCCTTTGGCGACTGCGGGCGTGAGGCTATAGATAAATAGCCAATTAGTAATTTTTGTACAATGTCGGTAATAATAACCAACAGTATTAACGTCAAAATTATTTAACAAACTTTTCGCTGGATTCTAAATATCCATAAATACTATTCACAGTAAGTACAATTATAATAATAAATACAAACAATATCACATGTTGTTTGTGGCTGCAGTACAAACCGTGCAAAGACTAGAAAAAAAAAAAACAATATCACATAAGTACACTAATTCCAATGTATGCTTATGTTGGACACATATAAAATTGACCATACAATAAAGTTACAGACGCGAGACAAATATATATTTGACTGACCCATTGGGCCAGTGGTTAGAGAGCCTGGCCACGAAACCAAGGGTCGCGGGTTCGAATCCCGCTAGGGGCAAATGTTTCGTGTGATGAACATGGACATTTGTACTCGTGTCATGGATGTTTATAAACGTATTTAAGTATGTCTATCCGTTTACCTAGCATCTATAGTACAAGTATATGCTTAGTTTGGAACTAGGGAATTGGTGTCAGTCTGGAGAATTAATTAATTTATTATAAATAAATCAGTAGTATCAGTCCCGGTGCGAAGGTCGAACCCTAAATGTGAAGTTCTGATATGCCTGATGGTAGATATTATGTTAGTTGTAACTTACCACAGTAAGTTCGTGATATCAGAATTCGATTAGTAAAGTAAGCAATGGACTCTTCTATAAAAAACGAACTGACTTTTTTTTTCTTTGAACTTAAGAATCAAAAATAAAATGCCTTGTTTATTGAATATTTCTTTCAACAAAAGTGATAATTTTAGAATTTGATGTACATAATCGGAAAATACTTATACGCGAGTGCTTGAGTGAACCTGCACCTTAATAATAGGCAAGATGACTATAAAATTTTATTAGTCCGTCAGTTAAATTATAGAAAAATATTGAACACGTATTTTTTTATTTATTTGTCAAACAAACATTGACGAAGATACAATGCGTTGCGCGTTACGTTACAATTTCGTAAAAAATTTACTAAATAGTGACATCGCAAGCCCCCATTCCAAAACTATGATGCTCTTTAACTTCGTGTTTTTTTGTTAATTTGATAAAGCGAAAAATATGTGTCCAGTATTTTTGTATTATAATCTAACTGAAGGACTAAATAGAATTATAGTTTTTAATGCATTCATCATCCTTATTCCATTTATTTTTCAAATAATTTATCCTCTGGTCACACATTTTACTAAATTCGACACGAAAAACGCAAGGCATTTAAGAAGTTTTTTATTGTTTTGTACAACTCTAAACTAGACTATAAAAATATAAAAGATCAGAGAGATATTTTCTTTATCTTTACACTTTAACACGTAAAAAGAAAATCTTTTCACATAAAAAATATAGTTTACTTCTTCCGTAACAAAACATTCTGAAAGCAAATTATTTTTGCTATTTAATACAATACTATTTTTTTTAAAATTAATCCTATAACAAAACTATTCACTGACTTCATTAAAACAATAATTATAAGCGCAACTATAATAAGGCATGTAAAAAAGTTGATTCATTACGCAAACAGACGTAAATCATTATCACAACTACGCTCATAACAGAGCGCTATAAAATATAATACGCGACGAAATGGACACGTTTACTTTAGTTTTACTACATCACCATTCATCTATTCCCTAACGAACGCGACGAACCATTTACGATCCCATAAAACTTTCCAAACCTTTTGTTACGCCAAAAAAACATAAAAAGAGAATCTTGTTTACCGCACTCGATTTTTAGGGCAATTAAAAATAGCGCGACCTACGGCTCACTGACAATATGACACAACTCAAAGAATAACTGGCAGAATAGAAAAATACGCGACGACACATCGCAAACGGGACCAGTCCGCCCTACAACTTTTCGCGTGGTGGTCGACACCTACGCGGCGCCCACCAAAAGGCAAAATAATTAAAAACACCCTTGCCGCTGTTCGCGCGAAAAAAAAACAAAAAGGTGAAAGCAAAAAAAAAATTATCTGTGCCATTTGTGAAACAATGAGAGTGAGTGAACGGTTCCGGTTGAACGACATCGGATTTTGGCGCCAAAAGTGACAGCGCGTGACGGATGAGCTTCCCGCCCTTTTCCTTCAGGTGCGTTCAAGTAGCGATTGATAACAATAATGAATGAATGACACGTGATGAATGTTAAAAAATTCGTATTTTTCATTAACAAGACGGGCGTGTTCACATAAATTCCACGTTAAATATTCGGAATTGTCGTTTTGCAACCATTGGCCTATATTCAAAATGATTGGTGAATTAGTTTCTGTTACAACATCAAAGAGTTAAAAACTCGAATGGAGTTTCGATTTTATGTTGCTAGAACAAATGGCGTTATAAATCCGGTTTGATAGGCCAATAGTGGTTTCTGGCTTAATTCGCGATGCACGTGTTTCTATTTATTTTACAAACAAGTGCTATTTTAGTTTGGGCGGTGTGTCTCTGTCGCGGGAGATTTGATAAATCGCGGCTCAACGCATTCGTGGTACAATGGGATTTCCGCAGTGGTCTCCTGCGAGTGAAGCGGCTGGAAGCGCTAATTAATGCGCTTGATGCACATGCGAAAAAATAATAGTGTCGTCTCACTCTTGTATATTATCAGATGTAGTGAGAGATAAGCTTTAAAACGTTCGGTTTTTTTTGGTTTTAATAAACATTCTCAATATGTTTCACGTCGATTTATTTTTTGTGATCTGATTAATAAAAAAGAATATATATATTATTTCACACTTTCTACACGTAAATAGATTACGTTTTTTCTTATACTATGTTGAAAATCTATTACGTATTTTCTTGTACATTTTAAGTATTATACAAATACTAATTATATTTTATCTACTTTGGTCTTTAGATTAGTCAGGCGAGTCACTGTGTGTCATGATTTTTTTTTGATTGATAATATTATGTCAACTTAAAATTATGAAAAAGGAAAGATCGTTTTTGGTTTTGGAGTTTGTTTCTCTTTTTAGTAGAAAAGTGCCAAATAGCAATTAAATCATCAAGTGGAAGAAAATTACTTTTTACGAAATTATTAATTTAACTTAAAATGTTAAATTAATAATGTCTACTCACTTATTTGTACCGAACTTCATTAATCCATCCATACATTGGAACTGCAGAAACTTACACCAATTTCTAAGATTCTCTCGAAACTAACGATTCACACACAACAGTATGTAGCCATTTGATAAATCTAACAAATTAATTCCGAAGCAGTTTTCGCAAACAAGTTGCTATTTGAGTTTCCCCCATATGTTCGCGTCGCGCGCGCGTTTTGATAAATCACTGCTGGATGCATTTGTTGCAAGGTGTTCTGCAGCGGACTGCGGCGAGTGCGCTTCAAGCGCTAATTAATGTGTACACACGGTCAGATAAGGGATTAGATAAAAACTGGGGCCGGGAGACAACTATAATAATAGCAAGTTTGCGAGATATTTTTTGTTTCTTTGACAATAATTTAACAAATTAACTATAAATAAATTCTCCGGACTGACACACCAATTCCGTAGCTCGAAACTAAGCTTATAGGCTTGTGCTATGGACACTAGGCGAACAGATAGACATACTTAAATACGTTTATAAACATCCATGACTCGAGCACAAATGTCCATGCTCATCACACGAAACATTTGCCCCTAGCGGGATTCGGACTCTCGGTTTCGTGGTCTGGGTCTCTGATCACTCGATCAACGGGCCAGACAAAGCCTAGGTCTTTTTATGGATAAAATGAGTGTCGCGGGCTCGAATCCCGCTAGGGGTAAATGTTTCGTGTGATGAACATAGACATTTGTACTCGAGTCATGGATGTAAGTTCACCTAGTATCCATAGCACAAGCACAAGCTTAGTTTGGGCCTAGGGAATTGGAGTGTCAGTCTGGAAAATTTATTTAAATTTTTACTTTTTATCCTGAAAAATTTAATAAACACCACACATGCGATTTTTTTGTATTAACTATTTCCCAATAAAAACTAATATATTTTTAGACACCTTATTATTATAAAAATAAGTCATTGCCTAATATTAGTAAGGTGATTAAGAAGTTATATAAACATATTCGTAGTTTGCTTAGATGGGCGCTCTCTGCTTGTCGGGAAATCCTGACCTAACGTATATTCTTGGGTCTGATTAGACTTATCAATTATAGTCTTTGTGCGTTCCAGAATCAATAGGGGAAATCCATTCCATCAGATTTATTGTAACAAAATGTTCCAATAGATTTGTTTGAATGGCAGCCCGTCTATTGATGAACGAATGGGCACCTGTCATTAAACATTCAGAATGAGGTTAAATCGATTTAGCGGAGCGTTCTGAGTTATGGTCGTAAAGTCTATTCCATAGTGTAAAGAGGAGGTAGTGAAATTAATATGTGGTATAGATTATAAAATATTAATAATAGTGATATTTTACGCTTACATTTCATATGAAAAATTGTTCTTATTCAGTGACAATACTTAAACACCTTTTCATTCATTATTATCCATATTTGACAACATTGACAAACAATAAAAAATACGGATAGCATGATCTAAACAGTGCGTTAAAAAGTACAGCTGACGTCACATCATACGTAAATGAAAACAAACGTTTTCTAATGTTAATTAACATCGTCCTCGCTCATGGCATATTTGCCATTTCTATAAATGGTTTATCATGTAGGCAGAATAAACCTTCAAAAGTGTCTTTTTCTTTGATGCAATCCCCCCTAAAACTAACCAGTAACTGCTAAACCAAACTTGCATAATCCGACGCTCGGAATAGTGCTTAATTAAAACAAATTCAAACATCAATAAGAGGCGGGCCGGCCGATGTAACTAACGAAGCTGTAATGAGCGAGGCCATTACCCGGGCCGAAGTGGCCAAGTGCTGTAAAAACTTGTATCGCCTTATCAACTTATCAGCTGGGGCGTGATGTAGCTGAGTGTGCGGGTTAGGTAAGCGATTGTACCGGCTTGTATAGAATTGGGTTTGATGCGTAGAATGTTACTTATATCACAGAGTAATAATATACTACGTACAACAGAGGGTCACTACCCATACTTGAAAAGTTACTGCTATAACAGCGAAGAAAATATTTTATATTCATGTTTTTCACCTAAATTTAATAAATTATATAAAAAATGACGTAAAAAACTTATTTTATGAAAAAACATTTTTTAAAAGTGAAATAATAACGTTTTTATTAGGTGTTATCTCTCAATCAGTCTAAATGATGCCTGTAGCGACATCTGTCTGTGTCAAGTCTATACGAAATCTAAAATGTATGTAACTGACCAGACATGCTTATATTTATAAAGCTACTAGCTGACCCGGCGATCTTCGTTCCGCCTAACAGTCACATGGGTTAAATAAATTGAGACGGAAGCTATCCTATCTTTCCAGTTAGATCAAACTGCACACCGTGTGCAAATTAGATTAAAATCGGTTAAGTAGTTTGGGAATCCATCGCGGACAAAGTGACGCGTAATTTATATATATTAAGATGTACTTACACATAATTTTATATATTAAAAAATCGTGTCACGAATGTGTTTGTGTTTTGTTTTGGTATTTGGTAGGTATGAGAATGGGTCCCCCCCCCCGCCGGGGTCTTTGGTTTGTCGTACCGGGGGGGCTTAGTAGGCCCTGACATGGCAGGGCTGAAGCGAAGAGGGACCCCGAGGTGAGCCGCAACTGCACGACTTGCTACCGGGCAGTTGCGGCGGTCCGGCTGTAGACCCACTGCGGCCGGACCAGGATTGCCGAGGAAGAGGAGGAGCTGAGTGTTGTCGTTGTTCGCCTCCCTATCCTCGGCAACCCGACAGGGGCGCGCTGGATCGCGTCGTGGTAGGTCGCAGAGGGATTGAGCGTCTCGATGCTCTCCCTCTGCGACGACAGGGCTAGACCCTAAATCTGGGTCGCCGGGCGGAAGGCGGCCCCTTCGACGAGGCGCTCTCCGCGTGCCCCTCTAGCTTAGCAGAGGGCACAGCGGAGAGTGGGCCCACGGCGCCGGTCACGGGGATGATCGGCGTCTGAATCCTGGGCGGAGTGGTTGAGACATGCTGGGTGGCCTGGCATGTCTCGACGCGCGCGCGTGCTCTGTGCTGTGCATCCGACGACTGTTGTCGTGGGCTGCACAGCATCGACCACCGCCGCGCGAGGTGGGCCGCGTAGCGCGGCACGCGCATCACCGGAGGAGCTGTCGTATAGTCCCGACAGTGGGGATACAGGCTCCTCCGGGACTGCGCCGCTGGAGGCCACGTTGGGGTTTTAGTCGGTTCGAGCCCGACACACCGCCCTCTGCTTCCCCGAGTAGAGGGTGACGGCTCGAGGGAGTTTCCCCAACTAAAAAAAAAAAAAAAAAAAAGTATGAGAATGGGTCGTAAAACATTTTTCACCCTTTTTGCCACAAATAGAACTGTTAGGATATATAAAAAATGTTCAAAATCACAAATCCAATACAATTTATTAGTTATATGTAGTAGGTAGCAAGTTTGTGTTTAATAAAGTATTTTTGTATTTTCTTTTGTGACCTTTTACGTCATGTTAGTAATGAGTAAGCACATTCTATTTCGGTCCCAGACCAAGATTGACAAGTAAATAAGAAAAATACAAAAAATTATGCAGTTGTACATATTATATAGATCTAATTCCATAGTAAGTTGCTTAAGCACTAACACCCGAAACTGTAACTGGTTTCATTAACAATGATTTATTGGGACAGATATTAAACGCGCCCTTACAATGAATGCGAAAATTAAACCACTGTACCAACAAGGCTGTCGAACTACTTATTTGCTCCTAAAAATTAAAAATTTAAAACAATCAAGCCATGATAGAACCGCTTTCAGCAAATACTCTGAATTTTTCTAAAATCAAGCACTTAAAAAGCCCAAGATCGAACCGGCTTCACTCTTCATTTGGGAGGCTGGCCCGCAACGAAACGCTAACGTACGCTGAAAGGGCTCGCAAATTGAAACTAACATCAGCCAAAGGGGTTACTCGGAATTTCTTATTTGAGCCCGAGCGAGCCAGGCGGGCTAGGAAACCGCAGTTTGTTAATAAAGCTCTGTGCTCACTGGCAAGGAAATAAATTGTATACAACGTGTTCTATCAAACAGTGTAGACTATGTTTAGGCCTTAAGAAAGTAGTT
Organism: Glyphodes perspectalis; assembly: GCA_951394215.1. Classification (NCBI taxonomy): domain Eukaryota; kingdom Metazoa; phylum Arthropoda; class Insecta; order Lepidoptera; family Crambidae; genus Glyphodes; species Glyphodes perspectalis. Next base: position 17,786,642 of record OX596201.1, on the reverse strand, counting down.
CGACTCAGGAAGTATATATAGGTACTTGTTATGTAGCGTAGAATCTATTTTTTTTTAAACTGTGGCATAGTCGTCCTTGGAGATAGTAATTACTACACAGCATAAGAATAACTTTTGATTTTGATGAAATTATGACATACCTAGGTACTCGAATATTTTATTTTGTGAATTCTGAGTATAATAGAGACTATTGGTGGTGGTGGTAGTTCAATGGTAAGTACACGCGCCTTATAAACGAGGGGCGCGGGTTCAAACCCAAGCACCTACCTCTGGATTTTTCAAATCTATGTACGTATTTGTACCACTAGCTCGACGGTGAAGAAAAACATTGTGATGAAACCTGCAAATTTAAAACAACTTTGGATTTGTAACCATGATCCAAAAATTGTCTGGTTCCCCTATCTTAGGGTTACGAAGGTCAGACCGGCAGTCGCTTCAATGGCATTACCAGACTCGCTAAATCCTGGATCATGGTCTAAATCTGTGCATTTATAATAATACCTTCACAGTATTTCTAAAATCACGTGGGAAGCGTTTTGAAGATCAAAAAAGCCAAATCGAGCTGAAAATCGACCTAAGATATTTGTGACCGCTGAAATGTTAAGAATCAATTTAGTCTTTACGCTTTGCTACGTGGTTAGGGCTATGCCTTTATGAATTAATAATAAGCTTATATAATGACGGAGTGGTGGTAACTCATTGACTATACATACCTCATAAGCCATGATTGTCGGTTCAAATCCGAGGACTTATCACTTTACGTACAGATTTATATCACACCAACTTAAAATAACTACAAAATCTGCAACAATGCATCATAGTTATACATTTAACGTTGTCACTTCTTTTGTCATGCCAAAATCAGCAGTGGCAATGACTGTTAAGTAAATATCTATATAAATAAAACAAAGTCGTGTTTGTTACACCACTTATAAGTCGAGAACGGCTGAACCGATTTACGTTGTTTTTGATTTGTTGGATTTGTCTCCGTCCAGAATAACAGAATAATTATTAAAAACATTGAAAAATTGACGATAAAACAAAATAAAAGCAAAAGTATTTTCTCATATAAAACGGTGGGATTCGTATCTGTCAATGTTAAATGTCAATTACTGGGCGATACGAAGTTCGCCGGGACAGCTAGTAAAAATATATATTCAGATCAAATTTAAGACAAACGAGGTCATCTAAAGTAATTGGTTTATGCATATCTAAAATCACTTTGTCTACGACCTAAGTAGCACTTAGTGCAAATACTATCCCTGCCAAGTCATCTACTTGATGACCAATTTTTGACGTATCATGATGAAATTCAAATTTACAAAGGAGGTTCTTATTAGATGTTTTGCCAAATTACTTCACTGCTTCAAGGTTAAGAATATGATAGAATATAATTATTTTATGTATGTTATAAAGATAGATACTGTTTCGTCTTTCTCCCATAGAGGTAAGCAGAGATCACTATAGTCATATATTAAAACAACCCGCTCCGCGGGTTCATCCGGGTAATTTCAGTTACATACAGGGGATAAAATATAGCCTATGTTACTTGCTGATGAAGTAGCTTTCCATTGGTGAAAGAATTATTGAAATCGGTCCAGTAGTTTCGGAGTCTCTTCAATTGAAACAAACCAAGAAACAATCAAATCTTTCCTCTTTTTATTATAGGTACTACCTTCTGCCCGCGGCTTTGCTCGCATGGTACGTCGATAAAACATAGCCTATATGTTTTTCGGGTGTATAAGCTACATTATTCTAAAGTTTCATTAAAAATCCATTCAGTAGTTTTTGCCTGAAAGAGATCCAAATTAACTTTCGCATTTATTATATTAGGCGGATTAGTTAATTAGTTATGTCTTTTAGCCATCACTCACGTTTAATTAGAATACTCTTGCATACATAACTCCTGCAATCTTCGGAGGGTGCATATTTTTTTTATGACGGGAAAATATATTTGATACAATTTTTATGAAGATAAGATATCAAAAACAGCATCTTTATAATTCTAACTAGTCTGCGTCACAATTTTTCTAGCATGTGAACAGTTTTAGAGCGGTCTCAAGATTTAAGGCACAAAATTGAACTGTCTTTGACAACTGGCCTTCAAGGTTTTGAATATTTAAAATATACGAGTACAGTTAGTTTTTAATGTATTTTGTCAAGTAGCCCAAACTGACCATGTGTACATTCCTATATTGCTGTTTAGTATGTTCTGGGCAATTCGGGTATGGGCCGTGGCAGAGTCAACATAGCTCGGCAATATCAGCCGCTCACATCGCCTCTGGGCAGAATTCGGAACTCGGTACAGGTAGCCTTTTTGTAAGTTGTTTTAGTTGATAGTATTGCATGTTACAGCGAAAATACTTAATGTGTATATAGGTCGTAGGAAAGATATTTACTAATCTTTACTTTGTAAATCTACTGAATAAAGAAGAAGAAATTTGAATTATTTAAATTGAAAAGCAAATCTACGCATTTATAACTCTACGTCAGACGCGAGAGAAAACATGAGGTTAATTGCAAATTCAATTATCTATAGTAATATCCGATAATAAATAAATATCCGACTACTTCACATACATTGATCTGACTCCGAGGTAAGTAGCTTAAGCACTTGTGTTACGGATATCAGAATCAACAGTGGTATTACAAATATATACTTAAATATTGGATATAAACACCCAGACACAGAACAATCAAGTATTCATTATACCAATATTTGTCCTGGGTGGGAATCGAACCCGCAACTCTTGGCACACGGGCAGGGTCACTACAGAATGCGCCACTGAGCCAGTCGAGCTATGTATGGAACCATGAAACAATTTGTTTTTTCTCTTAAGTAAGAGTAAAAAAATTCAGATGTGCTAACTTAATGTAATAACTAGACCCACAAAATACAGGATTATGTTCAAGATAAAGATGACATAACGCTATGAAGGTGAAGACGAGTAAAATTGTAGGTTATTAATTTTTCACTAGGGCTTTACCCGCGCAAAGTTCGTTCTGTTAGTGAGACTCTATCGTGCATTCTGTAGATTCTACCATTTTTTCCAATATTAAAAGTAACCTACGTTTATCATACCTATATCTTTTTATTGGGATTAAACTATGTGTCAAATTGCATTGCAAACAAATGAGGAATTTAATCGTGAAGACGCAACAGACAAGTCAGACGTACTAAAAAGTACGGTCGCATATATAATATAAATAAAAATGTTTTTCCTTATCAATATCTATCAAAACTTGCAAAAATATACAAATACACCATCCGGACTTAATAACCTGAAAAACATAATCATTTTCTGGTGCAGCCAAGGAAAAAAGCGAACTATGCCAACGTTTGCATGACATGTTTTTTCCACGTCGACGGCCAAGGGAAGCATTTGCCCGAAACACCGCGCTATACGAATCAATCGGTAGTGTATTGCTGACGTCACCGTCCCGTAAACAGATCTCAGAGGTCAGTGTGCCGATAGCGTTCCTGACCGGGAATAAACATCCAATGGAATACTCACCAATTACTATGATGAGAGGAACTATTGATAGGATCGCATCTATGTTTTACTGCTAATGTTTGCTTTGGTTGACCTTGCACATTTCTGTTGGTCAGAAATTTTGATATAATGATAAAGTCAAAGTCAAAATATTCTTTATTTATATAGGTTTCAAAGAAACACTCATAAATCGTCAAAAACAGTTGAAAGACATATGATTCTACCACCAGTTCGGAATGTTGCATCTGCCGAGAAGAATCCGGCAAAAAACTCGGTAGTTACTCTTTTCAACAACAGTATTAACAAAGTTGTAAGAATCATATTTAACTTTGAACCATGTTTTAAAGTGGGCCTGGTGTGAAATAAGAAAATATGCCGACTTTCCTCTTTTAGCATAGTCATAAAAGGCGACTAATGGTATATAACCTAGACACTAGTCAGTTTTTCTCAATTTAATATTTAACTATTTCGATTTATGATTCTGTCTCTTTCATTCTGCCTTTTGAAGAGCAGGACAAAAAGACAAGTTTCCGTGACTATGATAAAAGCCGTGGGGTAGGTAAAGATAAGTATCAGCGGTCTAACTTTGTCAGACCTCGATGCGTGTAATGTTGATTGATGGCCATCTAAGTGGAGCCGCTTTTCCCTATATTAATAACTGAGTCAACATAAGTAGGTATCATATAAATGTATATCTATAGGTAAATTTAAGTTATGTGTTGAGTACACTTGTAAGTGCACACATTCTCTTATATATTTTACTTATATACATACATACATAAATAACATCACGCCCATAATCCCCGAAGGGGTAGGCAGAGTTAAAGGGGGCAGCATGCCCCTTAAACCACATTCAGCCAAAAGTAAAGCCGGGCTGGGTTAGATGGAAAATTGTGAAAAAGCAGTGATAAGCGGCTAACCTGTCGCCTACACAATCACACACCCAAAACCCGATACACCATTAGTCGCCTTTTAAGACAGGCTAGGCAAGAACCACATTTGGCATATTTTTTTTAAGTCCCAGACCAACATAGGACAGTGGGCTGGGTTGGATGGAAAGCTGTGAAAAAGGAGTGACAAGTGGCTAGCGCGTCGCCTACTCAGTCACATACCCAAAAGCCCGTAAACCATTAGTCGCCTTTTACGACATGCTAGGCAAGAACCACAATTGGCACATTCTTTTTTTTTGTCCCAGATCAACATGGGCCAAGTCCCAGACCAAGATGGGAGTTAACTTAAAAAGCGGAAAAAAGCTCTAAGGATAGTTTACAACACCTAGCCTTGCCTTTGAGGAAGCACTTTCACTTTACAAAAGAATATAATTTAGATTTTGCCAATTTAACGATGCAGCCGGTCTAGTAAAAATATTAAAAACTAACTAACTAAACTTCACGCCACTTCCCTAGCGGGGTAGGTAAAAATATTATACATTTATACTAATCCTTCAAGGACCTGCATAAGTAAATAAAGGCAGGCAAGTAATCAAGTATTCACGAGAAAGCTTCTAAGACGGCAATTCTTTACTGCAGGCCGCAACCGTTTCGCAGAACCACCAAATGCGTATGCTGCATGGCATATCAAAGGTCATCTGACCCCGGTACCCTATATCAGGCCTGACAAACTGCCTGTCTCCACATAAATTTCCTGTGCCCAACCCGAGGGGAGCCCAGGAGTGGATTATGGGGTAAAAATTATTGTGCAGATAACTCCTTTTATGGGCTGGGATTTTTTACAAAAACCTCGCCTTATCTTCGTGTGTTTATTGGCCGCAAGGTGGAATGGTGGTTATGGCGTTTGTATTAACGACGTTTTTTAATCAATTTGGAAAAATTATGTTCACTTTTCTTGCCTATTCTTTTTGTATGGAAATATTTCTGTCTTTATAATGACTTTAAAGGAACGTTAAAGCATTGGTGAGTATAGCAAGTAACCTATTTCTGAATGTTTGAACAATGATTTTGCGCCAAATAGTCATATCGTTTAAGTCTTAAAACCATAAGATAAGCCAATAATGACATATTATTTTTACAAATCGTTATTGTAGCTGTAATAATTTCTGTGTTAATTTCCTGTTGTCAATTAACAAAATACCTACAACTTAAGGTAAAGAAAGTAAAATGAAATAATCTCTACTATATTTTTTTATCGTAGTATGCGTATACCCAACCAAAACAAAATAGGATACGATTGCCCATCGTCACTCGCTAGGAAAGTGTTTGAAATGTAAAGAGTACTATAATTCTGTATAATAAATGTTTATTCTAAAATAATGAAAAAAAAAAACATTGTGTTTAAGAAAAATTAACACTAAAACTAACAGTAAGTTAACGATAAACAAAGACAGTGTAAAATTACTTACTTATTTGCGAACATCATGAGTATTTTTAATACGAAACAAATCATGACTTCTTAAAACCGTCCATATTGTATTTTACTGGACTATTAAATTTTATCTGACTGTCAAAAGTCTGCCTTAGCAGATTTTTTTATTTTACAAAGAAAAGCCTACCATAATTAACCGGCTTGATTTAAAGAATTTGTTTAGTGAAATATTCTGCGAGGTCACAGTGGCAGGTGTGAAAAATTACTAAGGTGCCTACGTTTAATTCCATCGCGAAGGAAGTGGCGGGGGGAGGGAGGATCTATTACGAGAGGGAGTTGGTAATGAGGCGAGGTGGGAGGACCGCTGGGATTGCGCTTGCATTTCGTCTTCGATCAATGAATGGATTCGGTGCAAGGGAAGAAATGTTTTGCCCGCGTAGTAGGCAAGATGCCTATATAATTCTGTTTAGTCCGTTAGTTAGATTATAAAACAATATTGAGCAGGTAACGTTAATATTTAATTATTTGTCAAACAAACATTGACGAAGATACAATGCATTCAGGTTGCGCGTGACGTCACACTTTCGTACAATGTTTACTAAATAGTGACGTCGCAAGCCCCCACTCCAAAACTTTGATGCTTTTTATCTTTGTGACTTTTTGTTAATTTGATAAAGCGAAAAATACGTGTCTAGTATTTTTGTATTCTAACAGACGGACTAAATATAATTATAGTTTTTTAATGCAATCATCATCCCTGTTCCCGTTCCTGTGGGGCGTTCTCAGATAAAATATCACCTATGTTACTCCCCGTTAAAGTAAATGTCTATTAGTCGCGGAAATCATACATACATACATTCATAATGTCACGCCTTTTTCCCATGGGGGTAGGCAGAGATCACGTCCGTTCATTTGCTACGATCCTCACATACACCTTTCGCTTCTTCTACATCACGCGGAAATCATCTTGTCCGAAACTGGCTAGCTATGATTAATGTAATGTTTACCCATAATTATTTAATTGTACCTTTTTTTATTTTCTTTTTGATTCCTCGTATTGTGGTCAATAAATGTCTTTTCTTTATTTCTTCCTTTCTTTCTTTTTATTAGTGACAGAATACTTAAAATCAATTTAGAGGTTTAGGCATGGAAGCGTCACAAACAAACAAACTGGCATTACTTAATTAGGATTTTGTATTTGCAATTTCCAAAATCTGGTATTCGTTGTCCATACTTTTGAGATTTCAACGCAACGTAGCCGTCGCACCGATTTTGTACTGCTTTAGATTAGCGGTAATAATCCACAGGACGGGTTGCTAATCGTGTGTGCTACGCCGTAGCAAGACTATGCAGACTACGGCGTAGTTAGGTTATCAACTTAGTACTAAGAGAAGTGTAATTTTAGTACGTGTAAATAGTGAGATGTACACAGAACTATGTTGTGTTAACACATTATTTATTATAATAATATTTATATGCATGTAATTATTAATACATACATAACATCACGCCCATAATCCCCGAAGGGGTAGGCAGAGTCACAGGGGCAGCATGCCCCATCAACCACATTCAGCCAAAAATAAAGCCGGGCGGGGTTAGATAGAAATGTATGGATGGATGTTTGTAAATCTTTTACAAAAAACTACTGAATGGATTTTAATGAAACTTTAGAATTATATAGCTTATACACCCGAATAACATAGGCTATGATTTATCTATGTACCACGCGAGAAAAGCTGCTTGCAGAGCTAGTAAGTAATATAATCATCGTTGTATATAGTGCAAGCTAAATTACACATTGCATACACTATCCATATATATATGCTTAATTATATTGTATATTGTATAATATGTTTCTGAAGTACACACAAAGTACACGCTGCACGATATAGTGTTTTTATACCTCCAAAACTACTTATTTTCAACCCTGTACATTTATCTGACCCTAGTGAAACCTTTTCAAGAAACACCATTTCCAGCCACCATGCACATGTTGCAACAATGCACATGGTGTTGTCGAGCAGTTGCGAACAACTCAACAGTCCCACTTTAGAGAACTGTCCGCGATAAGACCCGCACAACGGGACTGCGGGAGCAATCTAGACCACAATGAGCATTGCATCCAATAGTCCTTTCAGGACTTGTGATTTGGACGGCTTACAGTTTAAAAATAATTTGTTACATTCAAAGATAGATTCAAACCGTCAGCTGTGGGATTTGTAAGTAAGGTAATAAATAAAATAAAATAAAATGTTAAATTAGGTTCCTAAACATAATAGATATTTAACATTACATTGTAAGATAAAAACATAAAATGAGATTACGAAAAGAACTAAGCCACTCTTCATTTAGTTAAGGTCTAGACGGATACCTAAAATTATTGTCTTACTGAAAATAAAAATGAACTATGCCTAGTCGAAGTAATTGCTAGATTGCTAAAAAAACTGATGTTGGCATATAATTTTAAAATTACTTCTCTTCAATTTGATTTGCATTCTTCCTAATCTGTTACGGAATTGATGTGAAGTTAGCTAGTTACATTCGATTTCAATTAAATTGTATGATAATTTTGTAAAAAATCTGATTCAAAGGAACAAAATGTGTTAATCACGACCTTAACGCTAATCAAATTAAATCAAATTGTTCTCAAAATCCCACAAAAAAATCTAATTAAACACTGACCAAGTATTTCAAGATTCAGATGGTTTGTTTTGTATTTGGATTTTATGCGTCGCTCCCTTCACGATCTCGCGTTTAACGTCTTTTTCATAAGCCGTAATAATTGCTTGTTAAAACCGTAATTACGGCTAAGACGTGTTTAGGGGATTTGCTACTTTTTGAAACGGCTTTTGCGCATTCGTCTTTTTAATTTGGGAGAATTATGTGGGTTAACATTACGGTGGAGCATTAAGTAGCATTTATTTTCAGGTTGTATTTCCTTGAGTTAATGAGATATAATGTTTGTGATCGGTGGTAGGTTGCTAGCCGCCTGAAAGCGAGGGGGCTTTGGTTCAATCTTGTGTTACTTTAAATTCTAACATGTACTTACTTCAGTCATCTTATTTACAAAAAATAAGTACATATGGTGAATTATTTCGATATATATTTTAGAGGTAGATACCTCTTTTCTTTAGGATATTTCGTTATTCAATATCCGCTCTGACACAATGAAAACCAAGGTCAATGCAAAGAAGGTACTATCAATCGTTTGAAGGTAAGGTATAGTAGAGTCTCCAATATAAATAAAGATATCGATGTTCTACACGATGAAAAAAAAATCAATTTATAAAAACAAACAACAAATTTTTAAACATCAAGGGAATCTCGTCCATAATAAAACTGAGTAAAATAACGATTAAATGAATTAGTATTTTTCATGAGATGCCGTTTAGCCATTAAAAAGCGACTGCCATCTGATCATTGTCAAAATTGGAAATGACCCTAACAAAAACAACTAAATTAAGGTATGTTTAAAATTACATAGTTATTTAAACGTGTAAGTTTTAAAACGTCGTTTTCTCTTACTCTTGGATTGGATTTGTAAGATGCAGAGATAAGGATTCGAGTATTACTATCTATGTCAAAATAATAGGAATGTTGAATTCATTTGGAATGAAAAGGATTATGAATGTTGAAGAGGCGAGTGAGGTGTGTAAGGATCGTGCCATATGGCGTTCGGTTCTCTCTGCCTACCCCGCTAGGGAAGTGGCGTGAAGTTTAGTTTAGTTAGTTAGTTTGAATTCATTTGACTGGCCCGTTGGTCGAGTGGTCAGAGACCCTGGCCACAAAACCAAGGGTTGCGGGTTCGAATCCTGCTAGGGCAAATATTTCGTGTGATTAACATGGATATTTGTACTCGAGTCATGGATGTTTATAAACGTATTTAAGTATGTCTATCCGTTCACCTAGTATCCATAGCACAAGCTTATAAGCTTAGTTTGGGACTAGGGAATTGGTGTGCCAGTCTGAAGAATTTATTTATTATTTTATTATTTATTTATTGATGAGAAAACATGGCACTTTGAAAGATTCTGTTAAAATTATCAAGTAACACCTATGAATATCTGACATTAAAACTTATATATAGGACAAGGTTATTTTAGTATATGAGAAATACTACTTACCTATATACATAACATAACATCACGCCCATAATACCCGAAGAGGTAGGCAGAGTCAAAGGGGCAGCAAGCCCCTATGACTCTGCCTACCTCATTCAGCCAAAAATAAAACTGGGCTGGGTTAGGTGCAATGGATGGATGGCTGACTTACTTATTGAACTTATTATTTTAGAGAACCAATTGAAAGGATTTTAGAAAATGAGTATTACATTTTTTTTTTACTTTTCATACAAAACCAATCAGGTGATATTTTTTTGTATGCAAAGTAAAAAAATTTTGTTCATATTCTATTTTTTTTTAAATTAGTTCCTAAGATTAAATAAATAGGTAATTGGTTTCGTATTTTAAGATAAGGAAAAAACATGCTCATCGATATTTCCGAGTGAACTCTATTCTATCGTATCCCTAGTTGCAAAATGGACGATTGCAGCAATCTGGGAGGAGTGAATTTTACAGCCGAAGGTGAGGATGTATTCGGATATTTACGGATCTCATTTCGACATATATCGGACTGATGTTATCTGACTATTGTAAATACAATAGTTTAGATGGATGGATGTTTAGGCTTGCACATCAATTATACATTAATAATAAATAATACATTCTCCAGACTAACACACCAATAGGCTAGATGACAAAAAAAATCTGTTTAGTCCGACAGTTAGATTTTAAAAAAATATTGAAAACCTATTTTTTATTTATTTGTCAAACAAACATTGACGAAGATACAATGCATTCAGTTGCGCGTGACATCACACTTTCGTGCAATTGTTACTAAATAGTGACGTCGCAAGTCCTCACTCTAAAACTTTGATGCTCTTTATCTTTGTGATTTTTTGTTCATTTTATAAAGCGAAAAATATGTGTCTAGTATTTTGTATAATCTAACTGACGGACTAAATAGAATTATAGTTTTTTAATGCAGTCATCATCCCTATTCTCTAGTGCCAAACTAAGCTTATGCCTGTGGTGTGGATACTAGGTGAAGGATAGACATACTTAAATACTTTTATAAACATCCATGACTCGAGTACAAATGTCCATGTTCATCACACGAAACATTTGTCCCTAGGGGAATTCGAACCTGTGACCCTCGGTTTCGTGGCCAGGGTCTCAGACCACTCGAGCAACGGGCCTGTCTACATTGCATTACACATATTTGGTATCGTTGTTCACTGTCCGATTGTCATGGTCCGATTTGAAAAATTATTTCAAATTCAAATTCAAAATGTCTATATTTATGTAGGGTTCAAGAAAGCACTTATAAATCGTCAAATTTACATAGGTGACCCTAATAGCTACATGAATCTACCATCAGTGTTAGACAGCAGAGGAAGGCTATATAACATACATACATACATACATAACATCACGCCCATAATCCCCGAAAAGGTAGGCAAAGTCGACAGGGCAGCAATCCCATTCAACCACATTTAGACAAAAATAAAACCGGGCTGGTTAGATGGAAAATTGTGAAAGAGCAGTGACAAGCGGGTAACCTGTCGCCAATATAACATTAACCACAAACGCGGGTGAACCCGACGGCACAGCTAGTTGTAAATAAAGTACCTAGGTAATAGCCACCTATCCTCTTCATCATTAAATGAGCCCGATTCAATAATCATAACAATGCATCACGTTATTTACATGATTTTTCCAATCAAATTAATCCCACGTCAGTGAGTAGTTAAAAATTAGATTGCAAATTCCGAAACGAAACGTTTTGCATGAACATTCTAATCATGTCGGTTCGAGACATTCTCATCAAGATCTTATAAGATTCTGGTAACACAAGTTGTGCCCGGGGTTTCGCTCGCATTTATGGTTAAATAGCTGACCCGGTACACTTCGTAACGCCCCATTCTCGGATTTTCAATACTCATTTTTTTTTCGCGCAACTTTTTAGTTTTTTCTTTAATAAGAACCTTCTTGACAATAACAAACACAACTAATATGGAATTAGCGAAATCGGTTCAGTTGTTCTGAACCGATAGTTCGAGATTTGCGCTTAGCAACACATTCAGCGATTCATTTTTATATTAATTATAGAGGTTATATAACCTAAAGCTTTCCTCGATAACTGAATTTATACTACACAAAAATAACTATTCAATTTAACCAGTAGTTTTTGAGATCAGGGCATTCAACCAAATAAACAAACTCTTTAGTTTTATGTTTTAGTATAATAAATATCCGACTACATCACATACATTGATCTGACTCCGAAGTAAGTAGCTTAAGCACTTGTGTTACGGATATCAGAAACAACAGTGGTATTACAAATATATACTTAAATACATACATAGTATGTATGTATGTATTTAAGTATACACAATGTCACGCCTTTTTCCCATGGGGGTAGGCAGAGATATATTTAAATATTGGATATTAACACCCAGACACAGAACAAACACAAGTATTCATCACACCAATGTTTGTCCTGGGTGGGGATCGAACCCACAACTCTTGGCGCATGGGGCAGGGTCACTACCGAATGCGCCATCGAGCTTGTCGTAAGTATATAGATATACATTCTCAATTCAGTTCATATTCGGCGCTAGATTTTTTAAAATTAAATCTTATCCGACTAATTCCGTGCAAACGGCGAGTTCACCGCTTCGTCAGCCAATTTAAACGGCTTAGCGCCCAATCGGGCCGTTCTTTACACCCGTCTCGCTGCCGGGACCCGGGATCTTTATCTCTCCCATTCCGGGATCGTAGGAACGTAATCGTAACTAAGTTGGAAGCCTTGGTTCTTTTTAGGTAAATCCTAGGTATGTTGTTTAGCCTAATATTGGCTAGGAGTAAAATATTCTCTTTAGGCAAGCGCAAATCTTTGCGTGAATATGGAATTTTGTGAAACTAATCAATGCAGAATATATTTGTTTTTCTTTCTGCGAATTATTAGACTCATCTTAACATATAACATTAGAAAATAAGACAAGTTTGTGTCAATAAACTGTTTAAATATGTACTAAGTTTTATAAATTATATGTGTACGAATTTCTCGTAAATTTGGATAGGTACATAAAATGTTTCACGAATACTAGAACCGTGTCTGCCGCTTGGGGAGGAGATACGTACAACCGCTAGTCTAACCTTCCGTTTCAATCACAGGTCACGCAACGAATAGCCTACGATTAAGAACTAACCAGCCGAGCTAGCTCTCATCTCTCATCCCGCACGTCCCGTAAGTCCCGAGCCTTTATCCCCTATTCCGGAGTTAATCGTCGCTCGCGTCCGCACGCGTAAATCTCTGCGTGAATCTCGGCCCGGGCATTCCCGCGGGATTGAAATATGCCGGGTCAATCCTTTTGATAATAATTTATGACGCTTTTTTAGCGGCAGATGTTGGGAATAGAATTGGCCGGGTGATATCGACCGCAGTTCTTTGAGACATCAATCATACGAAGGAATCTGTTTGGGTGTGCACAGAGAACTAATTAGCTGCGGAATTTGGAAATAGTATTTTGAATTTTTTATTACATCATAAGTGCTAGAATGTAAATCATAAATATAGGCTTTGATGACAGCTCTTGAAATGCGTGGCATAAATACATCATAATAGACAGATTCTCTGTCTAAATGCCCTAGAATTAGAAATAGAAATAGTTAGTTAGTTAGTTAGTTGGGCATTTGTTTTTCGCACTTAGCCTCATAAGTGGGCCATTGTGCATAAAGGGTCACTGTACCACTACAGCGATCATTCAAACCATTTTAGCTCTGTCCAGAAGGTAATTAGATTTTTGGGACGTTTGAGTGCAGCCTCCATCGAAGGAGGGTTGCCTATGAGCCGTGCCCTTGTATCACTCACGCTGCTGCATTGTAAGAGAATGTGAGTTGGTGTTTCTTCCGTCATCATACAGCCTCTGCATAGGGGGCTGTCAGTGGCTCCTATTTTGTGTAGGTGTCTGTTTAGATTGCAGTGTCCTGTTATTATGCTGGTGGCGTGTCGCAGATTTGTCCGACTTAAGCTCAGTAGTTTCTTTGATAGCTTGCTATCTGGCGTTTTTATGGCCTCCTTAGTTTGGCGGCATTGTTTAAGGTCCGCCCATAGGCCTGAGTGTAGTCGTCTAGTTCTTTCACGTAAGTACAAGACATAAGTTCGCTGAGTGGTATCGGTATGATCGGCTCCGGTCCGAGCACTTTCATATTTGATCCTCTTCTAGCTAGTTGGTCTGCCGCATCGTTCCCCAGTGAACCGCTATGTCCGCGAATCCACTGTAGTGTTACCTGGTTTTGTGCCGATATATCGTTGAGTTCTTGGTGGCACTCTAAGATTAATCCACTATTTGTGCAGTTGTTGTTTAAGGCTTGTAATACGGACGCACTGTCTGATATTATGCGTATTTTCTGCTTTGTTACCTTCCTTGATTTTATTGCCGAGGCTGCTCTGGCTATCCCCACACACTCTGCTTGGAAAATGTTGCTATATTTCCCTAGTGGTGTCGATATGTTTATGTTCAGGTCATGGGAGAAAACTCCCGCGCCTGTTGAGGTTGTTGTTTTCGATCCATCAGTATATACTCTGACTTCTCGTGTGTTTGATTTGTCGGTGATTTCTTCTTGAAGTTGCACCGAATATTTTTTGTCCAAAATGTGTGTGATAGGAATTAAGTCGCATGTTGCTTCAGTCATGGGGAGTTCTTTGCTTATTTCTTCTCTGAGGCTAGTGTGTTTGCACCTTGGGTCTGGTCTCCAGATACCGGTTTTTTCTAGTCTTATTGCAGCGGCTATATAGAAATAGAAATATAAAAATATCTTTATTCATGTAGGCTCCACAAAAGCACTTATGAATAGTCATAATAATACAAAATAAATATTCTACCGCCAGGTTCGGAATGTTGATTCTACCGAGAAGAACCGGCAAGAAACTCGGTAGTTACTCTTTTAATTAATCAATTGTATATTTTACAGAACTACCCATATTGAATTGAACTATCAGAAACGGTTTTTATTCAATTCATGTAAAAATGCTCAAAAACTGTTAACTAGAGAAACATTTCTAATACGATGTCTCAAAAAATTGAATTACAATAACGTTTGAGACCCGTGCCTGATTTTACCGGATGGGGTCTCTCTCAATTCCCTGGAAAACGAACACTGTATACATTAAGAGAGATCTCAATGTGTGCAATATCCGTAGATGCCATTGAACTATTATTACTAGCGTATGGAACCGACGCAGCGAACAAGTTTTTTGCGCCGTGCGTTGTTGCCCATCGGCAACAACTCGTTTAGTCACTTGCCTACGTTCACGGCATTCACACGCGTAAGCGCCATGAAATTCACGGCGTTTGAGCGATCTAGCGCTGCGTGTTTTAATAGCTTAATTAGACGACAATTGTTAGTTTTAGCGCTGCAAATGCTGAAACACGCTTAGTCCATGCTTCGTGATAATATTTTTGTTTGACATAGCTTCTCTATACGTAGTAATAATAGCTCAATGGTAGATGCTAGGATTTTCCTACTATCACGGGCCAGGAACTGACCGAAGCTCATTGCATTTTTACGTGCTAGGATCTTCGTATAATCATGGGTCTCATAGAGAGGCCTTTTTAACCTAGACTTTGTGTCAATTATCCGTCCAGCCACCCTTCTTACATTGAGGCGTGAATTTGGTTTCAAGGTTATAACTAACTAACTAAACTTCACGCCACTTCCCTAGCGGGGTAGGCAGAAAGAACTGAACGCCATATGGCACGGTCCTTACACATCTCACTCGCCTCTTCAACATTCATGATCCTTTTTATTTTTATTTCAAGGTTATAATCCTAAAAAACATCTGATACGAATTCTTCATTCCAGAACTCCTTCATTTGTTACTTTCCGGGCTTACTCCAGTTTACGCGTGCCGGAACACTGTTCGTCATATCCTCGGCTTTTTCGGAGGAGATGCAAACCAATAGCGAGGAGGCAGAGGGTCGGCCCTTCCGGCCTCTTGCGCCATCTTTGAGGACGTTGGCCTAATGGAAACGACTGAGGAAACGTTTTACAGAGTCTACCTCCTATTCAAGGATGGGTTATTAGGGATTATTTGTTTCAATGTTTTTAATGAAGTAATAAGGTCTCTGGAAAGGAATAATATGCTAGGTGAAATTTTAGTATTCAATTATATTTTTATAGCACCTACTTAAAGTGGCGAACAAGCATATGGATTTCTTGATGCTACGTAAAGGATGCTTAACTGCCTACTGAAATGTTTTCAAAGGAATAAAATTAAATATAAATAAAGTTTGTATCCACAAAGCAATGGAAATTATAAATACATCAATAATTACAATCGATGAATGATTACACTTAGGTGTAATGTAAAAACGTGTTTTTCATATTAAAATCCAATTCATGGTATTCTAATCAAATTATATCTTGGGATTCCTTGCATATTACATAAAATCTGGCTAAACGGAACGAATATACTGCGCCAATATATATAAAAAAAAATTTGATGCTAAGTAAGACCTCGATCCATATCTGCTGCAACAGCAAAATATTCAGGATGAGCCAAAGCTATGAAATGATGACATTATCTTATCCCACCAATACGTTCCGTTAAGACATAAAAACGTGACACGCTAGTCCCTTCCAGGCGCATCGAGGCCCGTTACGGCGCAGCCGTCCTTATCGCCAGCTATTTAGGACTAAGTGTCGCGCAAATTGCTATTAAATAATACGAGGGTGGTAATGAAGACGTGGGGCCAAGTTCAGGACGGTGATTAGTGGCCTCGGGGTTTGAGAAGTGTGACAAAAATTCAGTTACTTTTTGGAGAATATAAGAAAGTTTGTTGACAGTTTTGGAGAATGTCTATAACACAGTGAGCGGCGAACATGTAAGTGGAGAATATAACTTCTCAAATACAGAGCGGAGAAAAAAATAACACCGCTTACTAGGCAGTTAGGGAAGACATAGGACTTGCGCAAACACATAATATTGGTGTGTTATATTAATCTTTAGTATCTGGTTTATATAAAACTAGCAGCGCCCCGCGGTTTTAACCGCATAGTTTCCATTCCTGTAAGAATATGGGGATAAAATATAGTCTATGTTACTTCCGCATAATGTAGCTTTCCAATGGTGAAATAATTTTTGAAATCGGCATAGTAGTTTTTGAGTTTATTCATTACAAACATACACACACACACACAAAAATACAAAAATACTTATCTTTCCTCTTTATAATATTAGTACAGATAGTATAGATTGGGATGCCAACATAAGATACAGCACACACATTATAAATATCACAGGCTATATGACAATTCTGTGACTGATCTTACAGTTACAGGAAAACACATCATGCATTAAGGAAAAAGAAGATAAAACAAAATTAAATGAAAATTATGAGCAAGTCAACTGAAATTATAACAGTACAAAAAAATACAATATAATTACATCTATAATATAAAAATTACCCGCTGAATGTTTTGCTAAGATCAAATCTCGAGAACAGCTTTTTTCGTTGTGTTTGTTATTGTCAAGTGAAGGTTCTTATAAAAGGAAAAAAAATAAAGTTGCACGAAAAAAAAATGGGTATTGAAAATCCGAGAACGGGGCGTTACGAAATGCGCCGGGTCAGCTAGTTACACATACTTATATCCTTTCTATTTTAATACAATAAATAACAAAAGCGATAAAGTTATAGAAAAAGATGATGATTCCATAAACTCAATAAACTAATTTTAAGAAAATTTTAACTGAACAGGAAGCTGTCAATTGAGTGGAATATGAGATTCCACTTAATTGTCAGCTTCCAGTTCATATTTAAAAATTGATAAAAATAGCATATTTTTTTTAATAAATAAATATCCCACAGCATCATATTCATTGATCTGACTCCGAGCTAAGTAGCTTAAGCACTTGTGTAACGGATATCAGCTTCAACAGTGGTATTACAAATATTAGATATAACACCCAGACACGGAACAAACACAAGTATTCATCACAAGAATGTTTGTCCTGGGTGGGGATCGAACCCACAACTCTTGGTGCATAGGGCAGGGTCACTACCGAATGCGCCATCGAGCCCGTCAAAATCATTAATCCTTAAGCACAATCTGAGATTCATCTAAGAACACCTATAGCTTGCATAGCCCTACATTGCCCTCAGTATTATAGACGCGCGGGCGAAAAAGCCTAGTGAAAATTATTCCTTTTCCCTCAGGACTCCCTCGGGCTCGGAATTGAGATGTATACGGGTCAGATTTTGGGTAACTGATAGTTTTTTCAGTACAAACCTATTAGGGGGTTTCGTGGCAGTAGTGTTAAGTTATTTCATCTATTCGTAAACGTGAGTTCAACTATTTATACAGAACTTTATCCTACATAGAAATAGAAGTTTGAGAATTTTGGAGTTGGATTATAGATGATTTTAAATTAAATTAATAAAAAAAAATAATGACGGAATCGAATGCCAAGACACTCTTTTTAACCGACTTCAAAAAAAAAGGAGGAGGTTCTCAATTCGACTGAATTCTTGAGGCAGAGTCAAAGGGGCAGCACGCCCCTTTAATCACATTCCGCCAAAAACAAAACTGGGCAGAGTTAGATGGAAAATTGTGAAAAAGTAGTGACAAGTGGCTAGCTTGTCGCTTACACAATCACATACCCAAAACCCGATGCTAGGCAAGAACTACAGGTGGCACATTATTTTAAAGTCCCAGACCAACATGGGACTATGGGCTGGGTTAGATCGAAAATTGTGATGACAGGATGTAATCCGTTTTGAAGGCTATTAAACGGTACGATTCATTGTTCCGACCTTTTGAGGCAGAGCGAATCGCATCGTATGAAGCGCTCAAAACCAAGAGAATGAGGTTAAGAAACTCCATCATGTATTACTGACACAACTACTAATTCAATTAGAGACACAGAAAGACGGGACAGACGCGGGAAGGGAAATCCGACAAATGCTGTACTTTACTTATTGAAGTAAGTAACGATAATGCGTCTTGGCAAACACGCCCGAATGGGTAGCGGGTTTTTTTATTCCTCATTCTCCCCTTTTAGTGATATAGGGAGCTTGTACGTCCACTTTGGAGTGCAATCGGGTAAAAGTGAAATGAAATAAAATGTGAGCACTTGAAATTTCGTAATGGCGTCTGGTGGAGTTTTTTTTTGTTGCGAAACGACAGATTTTTTATAAAATCAAAACTGTGTTGAAATAATGTGTTATTGGTCTAAATGTAAGAATAAATTCAGTAATATCTCAGTTGTTATGCTACTTTTGTATGATTTTGCGATTTTTTCTGGATTATCTTTGAATTTCAAGGAAAATTAAAATGAAACGTGTATTGCAACCGCTTTATAACCTGTTAGTACGTGACTTAAGTAATACTAAGGCTTTGTTCAAAACATAAAAAAGCACATTTTTACCACACACTAAACATTTTCAATGAAATATATTCCATTAATATTAATTCATGCATCCGTATTTTTTTTCTATTTATTTAAAAAGCTTTAAGAAATTTTCTTGAAAATGCTTACATTATTGTAATAAAAAATCCAAAAAACCTAGCCTTAATTTTATCACTAAAGTCGCTTGCTACAACCCTAGTTTATATTTTTATGTACTGTTAGAGTATTGAATAAAACGATAAAATACAGAACAAATACTGTAATCTACTTTAAACAGACAATATTTTACAAAACAATCCGCACGCCGCAATGACAGTCGTCGCCTGTCAGTTCTTCCCGCCGTCACGTGACCTGCGCGCGCAGGCCGCTCGCCCCACCGCCGCTACGCGGCAGCGGCGTATCCGCCGCCAAGTTTACAGTCGACCATCCTGCGCTAACAATACGACCCCGTATTACCTGGAAACAACTTGTATTAATTCCAATTTACCGAACCAAGGTCCTGACTGAGCTGGCCCCGACCGAACTGGTCGCGACCGAGCTGGTCCCGACCGAACTGGTCCCGGCCGAACTGGCCCCGACCGAACTGGTCCCGACCGATCTGGTCTCGACCGAACTGGTCACGACCGAGCTGGTCCCGACCGAACTGGTCCCGGCCGAACTGGCCCCGACCGAACTGGTCCTGACCGATCTGGTCTCGACCGAACTGGTCACGACCGAGCTGGTCCCGGCCGAACTGGCCCCGACCGAACTGGTCCCGACCGATCTGGTCTCGACCGAACTGGTCCCGACCGAACTGGTCCCGACCGAACTGGTCCCGGCCGAACTGGCCCCGACCGATCTGGTCCCGACCGAACTGGTCCCGGCCGAACTGGCCCCGGCCGAACTGGCCCCGGCCGAACTGGCCCCGACCGAACTGGTCCCGACCGAACTGGTCCCGACCGAACTGGTCCCGGCCGAACTGGCCCCGACCAAACTGGTCTCGTCTAACCTATCCTTACAGAACTTGTCTTCATCAAACGGATCCCGACTGAACTGGTCTGGACCAAATTATTCTGAGCTGGTATTGACTGAACTGGCACCGATTTAACTGTTCCTAACTAAGCTGGTGCCGATCAAACTGATCCTGACTGAACTGGTACTGATATAACTGATACTACCTTAGCTTGTACCGACCAAGCTGGTACCGATATAACTGATCTCAACTGAACTTGTACTGATCTAACTAATCTCGACTGAACTAATATCGATTGAACTAGCATCGATTAACTGTTCCCAACTAAGCTGGTACCGATCTAACCGATCTCAAATTTACTGGTATCGTTAAAACTGATCCCAACTGAACTGGAACCGATCTAGCTTATTCTGATCGAACTGGTACGTATCTTGATGATTTTTGATTAAACTTATAACGATTTAGATTATCCTGATGGATTTAATACCGATCTAACTGATTCCAACTGTACCGGTACCTGATACTGATAGAACTGGTACCGCTTTAACTTATCGAACTAGTTTTGATCTAACTGATCCTGACCGAACTAGTATCGATCTAACTGATCCTGGCCAAACTGGCATCGATCTAACTGGTCCTGACTAAAATGACCTTGGCTGAACTGGCCCAATCTGATTATCAGCGCTGAGCTCCGCTTAGCATCCACAGAGATTAGTACCCACTGCTTACAAACAATTACTTGAAATAAGCTGCTATTATTGTTATTATTACATTACATCTACTTGATTTGTTAATTGTTTGTGTATTGACATCATTATGACATTTTTATCAATTTATCAATATCATTCTGATATTTATAACAAACCAAATTATAGGTCAGAGGGTAGTGAAATAATGCAGACCTGTACCTACTATGTAATCAACATCCACTAAAAACGATTATTTGATATCATTATTCCTTTCATCTATTCATTAATATTAAAATTCACTTCATAGATATTGATCTAACGTAACTTAAATCCAAAACTAATTTACAGATAATAACATAACAAGTCCACCACCATCCAAAAATTGCAGACAATGCCTTTAGTTGATTCAACCAAATTTACACCGTCGTCTTGTAGTTTTTCACATTTCCAGTAAACATTGGGATATCGACCAGTCCCGCATGTAACATGTTCGCCTGACCTAAGGCACCAAACTCCATGTCTTATTTTTCACTCGATGACAACTCTGTGTGCTTCAAATGAGTCGTACAGGCCGGTTATTTGAAACTGATGAAAGGATATAACATAATCCGCACACATGCTCGGTTCCTTCGGTGTGATATACTGCGCCAATGACTTCGAACTATCAGGATGTTGTCACTATAAAGTATTGAATCCATTCAATACTTCAATTACGTTTTGACGAGCGTTCTCATGATTTAAAGCGCCTGCATCTTTCCTGCAATCGAGTTCGAGACTGAGATCGCTTAAGCTTGATTATTCACTATTAGGACGTAAGTTTATCGCACTTCTGAACTGTTAGAGTATTGAATAAAACGATAAAATACAGAACAAATACTGTAATCTACTTTAAACAGACAATATTTTACAAAACAATCCGCACGCCGCAATGACAGTCGTCGCCTGTCAGTTCTTCCCGCCGTCACGTGACCTGCGCGCGCAGGCCGCTCGCCCCACCGCCGTTACGCGGCAGCGGCGTATCCGCCGCCAAGTTTACAGTACATTATATTAATTAAATAAGCACTGAAAGACATTTCAGCACAAGTACCATGTCAGTCTCATAAAAATTGTTAGCAAAGCAATTACAAAATTTTCCGCTTTGAACCATCGTTTATAGGACGTCTCGATGAAAGTGGAAAAGTTATTAAATTTTATTATAAATACTTGGACTTGACAGTATTGGATTTTAATGTCGGTATATAAATATATTCTGATGGCAGATGCATATAGACATTGAATGATACCATAGAGTGTTATTTTCGGTGCTGATGTGTAAAAAAAATATAAATATTGCGTCAATATGTGTTGCAAGCGGCAATAACAGTCTGTATCAGATAAAAAAAAACATTTATTCCATTTCGATTAAGAGGTCCGGCAACCCTGTTATTGCTGATGTTATCCAGTTTTAGTAAATCATATAGTAATTTATTGAATGTAATATATGAAATTGTTAATACTCTACAACTTTTAATTAAACCTTTTTTTATTATTAACTACGTACCGTTTCCTCAAAATGTTAAAAACAAATACATTTTTTTTTTCAAATGTTCTCGAAGGTGATTTTACAAAAAACTTTCACAGTTCGTTTTGAAATCTTTCAAAGTAACTTATATAAAAAATTCAAGTATTTACCTCAAAATTCGTATTTAAAGGCCTATTTTTTTGGAATATGGGGAAGTGGCGTGAAGTTAGTTAGTTTAAAAATTGCGCTCAGACAGTGAATTGTAGCCTAAGTTACTCACATTACTATTGACCTTAAGCGCTACAGTGCAACAAAAAATCAGAGTAGAATATGGGGTAGGAGGAGAGATAGTTAATAATACAGTTAATAATTAATAATAGAGTCTGAACTTGGCAACTAATGAAAAAGATAAGGAAAAATAATAGTCGTGTATGATTTAACCGCCATAAAGATAGTTACACTGTAAACGAAAATCCATTGAAACCTTATTCGTTCCCTCGTAATACGTCGGATTAGTCCGGCATTATTGTGGATTAACACCTCCTTAGACCTGGATTTAGCAATAATAGGTGGATTGGAAACAATTTATCAACGTTACAGTTGCTACAGCTGGTGTGAAAATCTTTTACATAATTTTACGCCTGCAATCGGTGGAATTCAAAATCGGTCTTTCTTTTTCCTAGCGTTATGTCCCGTGTTTAGACGGGATCCGCTTAGATTTATCCGCATAATCCAGGATTTAGCGAATCTGGTAATTACATTGAAGCGACTGCCGATCTGACCTTCGTAAACCTAAGATAGGGGAGCCAGACAGTTTTTGGATCATGGTTACAAATCCAAAGTTGTTTGAATTTGCAGGTTTCATCACGATGTTTTCCTTCACCGTCGAGCTAGTGGTATAAATACGTACATAGACTTGAAAAATCCAAAGGTACGTGCGCGGGTTTGAACCCGCACTCCTCGATTAAGAGGCGCGTGTCCTTACCATTGAGCTACTACCGCTCTCATTTGTGGAATTTAAAGTCGGTACCGGTGGTAATATTTCCTTTTCTGTGGACATTGACTATTTATAAGTACTTTTTTAAGCTTATATAAATAAAGAGATTCTTAATTTGAATTTGAAGCCTCTAATGGGTGAATCCCCGAAGGATTAGATAGAGACCAAGGAGTAAATAGCATTTAAACAACATTTTACCAAAATGGATTCGAGTTGGTTGTGACAATTTAGTGACAAGTGGCTAGCTTGTTGTCTACAACCAATTATACCTAATAGGTGTATTGGGTATTATTGAGTTATCGTATATTACTTTCCATCCAACCCAGCGCACTGTCCCATGTTGGTCTGTAATTTAAAAAGAATATGCCAACTGTAGTTCTTGCCTAGCATGTCGTAAAAGACGACTGGCTGGCAAGACACCAGTCGCGGCCCACTTCGAGGTCCCTCTTTGCTTCAGCCCTGGATGTTCCAGGGCTTACTAAACCCCCTGGTACGACAAACCGAGGACCCCGGAGGGGGGGACTATAATATCTCCTGCGCAGTAAGCTAATCCTCGTTGAGATTGGCCGCCGTGACCGATATCGGTTAGTAATACTATGAAAAAATAAAATAAAAATTTTAGCCTTTCCTTCTGCTCAAAAAATGATAATCTATTGTCGTGTTTTATAGGTACATGAATAGCGCAAATGACGTCACAAACGTGATTGTTTAATGAATAAAACTCGGGAATTTTGTCAGCGAACATATTGTTTTACGCGAGAACAAACGGTGTTTTCATAAAAATAACCATAAGCCCATAACCTGGCCTCGTAAATTTTGTATAATGGACTGCGCATACGCATAGTATAGGGTGCGGCCACGAAATAAGCGATATCGAACCGTTACGAAAGTCCACTTCTAAATATAAATAAACTGCAATGATTTTTTAAAAATCTAATTAGCAAAAGTGGCATGATCTGCATTATTTAATATGCGTAAATGTTCAGATAGACCTCCAACTAATAACTGAAACTAAATGTAAGATGAAAAAAATATCTTAGACATTTTTATTTAAATGAATGTTGCATTAGAATTTCTTTAAAAGCACAAGGAGTACACATAACTTTTATCATTATAGTGATTATATGTAAGTATATACCAGGCAACTCTACAGTTACGCATAAAACAGCCAACATTAACTTTTTTAATTTCAATTGGTATATTATTTAACTAACTAAACTTCACGCCACTTCCCTAGCGGGGTAGGCAGAGAGAACCGAACGCCATATTGCACGATTTTTACATACCTTACTTACTTATTCAACTTCCATGATCCTGTTTTTATGACTCCTAACATCACCTTCTGTTAATACACGACCAATCTGGTCGTGGTAGGTGAGCTTGGGCCTTGCGCGGCTCCTACATCCTTCCACTTTCGCATTGTATATCTGTTTAGTCAATCTTTCGTCATCTATTCTTTCCACATGTCCGAACCACCGGAGCATGCCTCTTCTTACCTTGACTCCGACGCTGTCTTTCAGACCGACTCTCTTTCTTACATCATCATTCCGAACGCAGTCTGTGAGCGATACACCGCAGAAATTATGCAGCACATGCATCTTGACCGCGTTTATTCTACTTTCATGCTCTTGCTGCCATACCCAACTCTCGCTTCCATATGTTAGCGTAGGATCGGCACCGCGTTGTGTATAGCGAGCTGGGCCTTCTGGCTTAAAACTATATTATTTAATGTAGATAAAGGGTTTCCGCGATGTATATTATATCTCATTTTTATTTTATTTCCCTAATAAATAACAGATGACGGTATATAATTCCTTTACCGGATCTTAAAATATTTCTAAGGGTTTCACCTTTGGGCGTGAACTTATCACATAAACAAAATACTTTATAATATATAATAAGTATTAGTAGATTAGATAAGATTAAAAGTTAATATTAAAGGAAATAAATTGAAATGTAATTGTCTTTATTTACGTAAGCTTAAAAAAAAGCACTTATAAATCGTCAGAATAAGATCAATATCTACCGGTTCAAAAATTAGCTTCTACCGAGAAGAAACCGGCAAGAAAATGCCAAGTCTTATTAACTATTAGTTACAATTTATACGTGAATGTAAATTTAGCAGTGCAGGCGAACAGCCTATTCTGGGTCTAACCATATATACTTTTTAGATAATAATAAAAAGTGAATTAAAACTATAAACAATCGCTACTTTAGCGGCTCCAGATTGATAGTCCGAAAGCGGTCCAGGCGTACACTTTATAGTCAATAAATCCGGTTGTCTAATAAACGTTACGCCTCGCGCTGCCCGGGGACCGAACCAGTTTTAACTGATAGTGGGATATCACTGTTGTAACGCTTTTACGTGTAACCAATAACGTGGAGGAAATGAGGTAATAGCCCAATGAGAGAGCACTCTGATATAAAGCGACTGAAGTTCCGGCCAATAGACTGAATATCCTACTAATATTATAAATGCGAAAGTTTGTATGTATGGATGGATGTTGGTTACTCTTTCACAAAAAAATTACAGGATGGATTTTAATGAAACTTTTGTATAATGTAGCTCATACACCAGAATAACATATAGGCTATGTTTCATTAACGTACCACGCGAGCGAAGCCGCGGGCAGAAGCTAGTGTGAAATATGAGTATGATAATAGATTGCGTAATCATTGAAACTAAAAATGTATTTTCAAGAGGTGATCAAGTAGCAACGAACTGATTATGAAACGGTATATATACTGCGCGGGCGCTGGAAAATATGATAACTGTTCATGGTCATCTTCCTAGCGTTATGTCCCGTGTTTAGACGGGGTCCGCTTAGACCATGATCCAGGATTTAGTAATTACATTGAAGCAACTGCCTATCTGACCTTCGTAACCCTAAGATAGGGGAACCAGACAATTTTTGGATCATGGTTACAAATCCAAAGTTATTTGAATTTGCAGGTTTCATCACGATGTTTTCCCTCACCGTCGAACTAGTGGTATAAATACGTACATAGATTTGAAAAATCCAGAGGTACGTGCCCGGGTTTGAACCCGCACTCCTTGGTTAAGAGGCGCGTATCCTTACCATTGGCTACCACCACTATAACTGTTCATGGTAATCTACCTATTTTGGTCTAAGACTCAAAAAAAAACCAGCTGCGTTACTGGCTGCTGTGCCGTAAGAGGTGACTACTGTTGTATCGGGTGTCGTTAACTTGGTGATTATGTAGGTGATATATTCTTTAACTGCCTCGTTGGTCTAGTGGTAGCATGCGCCGCCTAAGGACCAAGAGGTCCCGGGTCGGGCCACGAATTTGTGGCTGGTTATTTCAATATTGAAATTACTTAGTAACAGTCCGTAGTCAGAAAGATGGCAGTTTAATCACCCCCGTGCCTTGGAAAGTACGTTAAGCCATTGATCCTGCGCCTGACCTCTCACCGGTTATGTCGAATTGCCGTCTCACCGGACTATGAGAGTGAAGGAACAGAGAGTGCATCTGTGTTTGCGCACACACTTGTGCACTATAGTATCTCCTGCGCAGATGGCTAATCCTCGTTAAGATTGGCCGCCGAGACCGATATCGGTTAGGACATTATTATTATATTCTTTAAACACTTTTCATAGCAGTTATAGTTGTTATCTGACTAAAAAATTTTTTATACTCACAAAAACATTTTTGGTCTAAAAAAACAATTTCAATCCAATGCTCCTTACATATAACCTCAAGTCCATCATATCCAACTTTCATCATAAGTGCATTCCTGATACATTCCCGTTGAGAATAAAATAAAATAACATCACAGCTGTTTATTATTGACGATCCCCAACCACGTAGTAGGGCAGGAATCCTTGAAGGCTGGGCTGGAGTGCGCCAGGTGTATGTCCAGCAGCTCAGCAATCGGCAGCAGCCGGGACGCCAGCGCTTTGAGCATGTCGATCACCTGCGGACCGACTTCCTGCGGCTTCGTGGACAGCACCTCGATGGCGCGGGTTCTGATCGCGAAGTTCACCGTATTGCGGAGGTAGTACTGGAATTAGTGTTGATTTTTGTGAATGACTAGCTATTGATAGCGGCTTTGTCCGAAATTATGTGTGTGATGGAGACGTCATTTACGATGATAAAATTAAAGAACTTCGAATGGTTAACCAATGATACCATCTGTACCCTATCATGATGTGCTATAAACGACTTGAATTTGAAAAATATACTATGAGTTAATTTTTTTGCATACCAAATTTCATCATAGTCCTGTAATCAGGCATATCGAAAGAAAGAAAGAAAGAAACATTTATTGACAACACATAGACTAACAAAATTAAACAGACATTATACAATAGACAAATAAAAATAGGAAAAATTAAAAGATAATAAAGAACAAGTTTGAAACGTATGTGCTACCAACTAGGTGCCAGCCTCAGCATTATGCTACTACGGCATCGGGTCTACCCCGCAGAAGCGCTGGTATTCTGGCGGCTGGTATATCGCACTAATAAGTAGCTATCTCTTTCTAAAGCCAGGTAATATACAAATATCCCTCACCTGTATAAGCAAAGCGATACCCAAGTGCACTGGCTTGATCTCCATCGACTTCAACTTCCTCACAAGCAGCCGTGGTGTCAAGTCATCCAAGTTACCCAGCTGTGCGAGTATTCTTGGAGCCTGAAATAAAACAGATACACTTACAAATAGGCTTGTTTAGGTTTTTTTAATAATAATATTTTATTTAAAGAATAATAAAAAAAATACAATGGCATTTCAAAAACTCACAAAGTTACATCCTGTTACAAATCATCATCTTCTTAGCGTTATGTCCCGTGATTAGACGGGGTCCGCTCAGACCATGATCCAGGATTTAGCGAGTCTGGTTAATTACATTGAAACCACTGCCGATCTGACCTTCGTAACCTTAAGGTAGGGGAACCTGACGATTTTTGGATCATGGTTATAAATCCAAAGTTGTTTGAATTTGCAGGTTTCATCACGATGTTTTCCTTCACCGTCGAGCTAGCGGTATAAATTCGTACATAGATTTGAAAAATCCAGAGGTTTGAACCCGCACTCCTAGGTTAAGAGGCGCGTGTCCTTACCATTGAGTCACCACTGCTCCTGTGTATTTGTAACATCCTGTTACAAATATAGGTATAAAAATATTGCAATCGATTCTATTCACAATTCTGTAAAACAGTTTTCTTGTTTCGAGTATATGCAAAATAATAAGGTTGTATCTGTATACACAAATGCAATCTGTATATATATGTATGTAACATATTAAGTATAAGAGTCGTTTATTAGGTTCTCATAATGGTAACACCTCAGCGTGTAACTACAGCATCACATGCAAGGAGTACCTCCTACCTAAATTTCACTACGTAAAACAGTATCAAAATCCATCAAAATTGGACAGAGACATTTGTACTTTATGTGACATAACAACTTGCGATTTCGTATCGCCGGGCTCTAAATCTCGTTCATTACCAGCTATAAACTATATATTCACACGAACTTCATACGAGACAACCATGAATCCATGATTTCCATTGCTATAAATGCGACAACAATCTATTAATTAAAATCAGTTTCTCTAAAATATGCTTGTTGATGTTTGTAAACTTGAAAATTCGTTACAATCATTTTTAACACTGACTACATATTGTGTCAAATTTCGCGTGGGAAGTGTTTATTTGTATCAGAAGAAACGCATATCGGTTTCAGTATATCATATAAATCTTGTTTAGCAAGTTCGTTGCAAACATGTCCCATGTTGGTCTGGCACTTTAAAATTATGTGCCAACTGCGTTCCTTGGCTAGCATGTCGTAAAAGGCGACTAATGGTATATCGGGTTTTGGGTCAATGATTGTGTAGGCAATAAGCTAGCCACCTTTTCAAAATTTTCCATTTATTCCAAATTTTATTATTTTTTGGTTAAATTTGATTAAAGAGTCTAACTGCCGCTTTTAATCTGCCCACCCCTTTGGGGATCACAGACGATGATATGTTTATGTTGGGAATTTTTATTTTCCTTAAGCATTTACATTAGTGGAGACAACGTTTTACGTGCGCCGTGTTGACGCGGCTCGTGTGCTGGCAGGGCTGGTCAAGGAGTCGTCAGCGTGCCGCATTGGCGCACACATACCGTGAACATGACGTCATAGAGGCGCGCGCACGCGTGGAACACCTGCACGTCCGCCATCTGGTCGTGCACGTCGCGGCTCTCGACCGACGTGTAGTAGCGGTGGGCTGTGTCGATGCGGCTGCTAGCACTCGTGTTCCTGGGCAGGTCCTGATTAAATAGTAGTATTAAAGACTGATAATGAACAGAAAAATCGGGTAACAAGAGACGACGAATTCAAGATTTTAATTACAGTATAAATTATAGTATTAGATTTAGAAACTATATTTATTACATCGAAGCAATAAGTCACTCTTAGCAATTGAGACCAGATAAATATATAAATAAATAAATTCTCCAGACTGACACACCAATTCCCTAGTTCCAAACTATGCTTATGCTTGTTCTATGGATACTATGCGAGCGGATAGACATACTTAAATACGCTTATAAACATCCATAACTCGAATACAAATGTTCGTTCGTTAATTTTCGTTCATCACACGAAACATTTGCCCCTAGCGGGATTCGAACCCGCGACCCTTGGTTTCGTAGACGGGTCTCTGACCGACCAACGAGCCATTCAAATAGAATCATCATTAACAAAGCTGTATTAATTGGGCAACTTCGCTTTTTTAATACTTACCTTTGCTATGTCAATGAGCTTCATGATGAGCGAAGAGTATATCCTGCGGCTGATGGCATCGGTCCGTCGAGATCTGTAGTTGTCTACTTCTCTGGAAAAATACAATAGAATTAGCCATCTCTTCTTTTAACGTAGGATAAATGTAATTGGTGTTTTTTCTAGATCTGATCAAGTCCGAAATATGTTTTGAATTTTTTTTAATGGGTGTTGGGTAATCCAAACTATCCGAGTTACATCTCTTTTGTTGCAAATGCCTATTGGTCACAGTAACCACTTACCATTAGGCAGGCCGTACGCTTGTTTGCTACAAAAACTAAACTATTTATTTAAAAGTGATGAACCAGTTCTCAAAAGACATGTGCAAACTATTTCCAGTCTGCACAATTTTATTTTAAAATACCTTTTGACAATATACTTGATGACCAGCGACATGGTGCGGTTCAAGTAGACTTGGTTCTCCTTCTTCAGGTCGAAAAGCAGCTCATCTTCAAATTTGGAGTCTTGGAGAGCTTCTACTATCGCCTTTGCTAGCTTTCTGTTCTCTTGAAAATATTTCTGTTCAATGACGTTTTAAATGTTAAGTTATAAATAATAGTACTCTATAATATGAATTATTAAGATGTTATCACTCGATTTTAAATAAACTATCGATCATCTGACTTTTTTGCGTTTGCAGACAAAGGAAGCAAACTAATTTTATCATGGTATAGATACACATGCACATTATTCGAATTCGCAAGTCTTCTTTTCCTTCACCGCCGAGCAAATCCTATAAATACGTTATTTGAAAAATTCAGAGATACCAACAGCCTTGTATAAAGTGTGTGACTTGACCGCCGCTTCCTACAATTTTTCTCATAACTTATATACCTTGAAATATGAAGGCACTCTTGTAATAAAAAAATATGTACTCAATGTGAACTTCATTTTAATAAAAGAAGCCGTTAATCTTAGCTAATTACGATAAAGGCTCATCCAGTAAGGTTAGACGTTCATCCCTACCCTCAGTTAGCCCTTTACCCAGGCTTAATGGTCAGCCTGTACTCTCAGCTTGAATTAAAGCCCACAAATTGTCGCACATAATCGGCCAACCCGTTATAATTTAATAAGCACAAGGGCCTATGTCATGAGATTCGGTAAGCATTTTACTTAGTACAGATTTGGGGCTTGTGGTGTAATGTTCCTCAAATTGTTATGTGTAATTATTACATTTCACGGATGACTATTAAGTGATCTTGTGAAATTCATAACATTAGTGAAGCTAAGAAGTTTTCGTTAAATATATCGCCTTTCATTCAAACTTCCAGAAGTCTAAAGGTAAATAATGGTTTTGATACTGTGCAAAATTTTAAGAGCATGTTCTATTTATAGTCAAATAAGATAGGGTGTAATGAAATTGCAATGGACAAGTATGATTAATGACTATTAAAATTAGTGATATTCATTAATTTAAAAACTATTATTTAAACCAGAACGGAAACAAGGATAACGGTTGATGATGTAGTGCTGAAACAGGTGAATGAAATTGTATATTGCAAATCCTAGATTTGCATTTAGCAGAGATGGACGGTACTCAGCTGATATATACAGAAGAGTAAATGCAGGTCCCATGTTGGTCTGGGACTTGTCCCGTGTTGGTCTGGGTCTTAAAAATAATATGCCAACTGTGGTTCTTGCCTAGCATGTCGTAAAAGGCGACTAATGGTATATCGGCTTTTGGGTGTGTGATTCTGTGGGCGACAGGTTAGCCGCTTGTCACTGCTTTTTCACAATTTTCCATCTAACCCGGCCCGGCTTTGTTTTTGGCTGAATGTGGTTGAAGGGGCATGCTGCCCCTTTGACTCTGCCTACCCCTTCGGGGATTGTGGGCGTGATGTTGTGTGTGTGTAGTAAATGCAGGAAATAGGGTAAATAGAGCGTTAGGAAAACTTCTAGACGAGAGTTGGGTATGGCAGAAAGAGCATAAAAGTAGAATATACGCGGTCGAGATGCGTGCGCTGCGGAAAATCTGCGGTGTATCGCTCACAGACTGCGTTCGGAATGATGATGTAAGAAAGAGAGTCGGAGTCAAGGTAAGAAAAGGCATGCTCCGGTGGTTCGGACATGTGGAAAGAATGGATGACGAAAGATTGACTAAGCAGATATATAATGCGAAAGTGAAAGGATGTAGGAGGCGCGGAAGGCCCAGACTCACGTACCATGACCAGATTGGTCGTATATTAACAGAAGGTGATGTTAGGAGTCATCAAAATCGTAGAACTTGTATGAAAAGGATCATGAAAGTTGAAGAGGCGAGTGAGGTGGGTAAGGATCATGCGCTAAGGCGTTCGGTTTTATAAACACAGATTATTGCATTTGTTTGTATAAAACCTTTGTGTGAAGCGACATTTAAGCATGTGTGCGTGAGATTCATATGGATAACAGATTTTAGAATTATTACTAACTTACCTGTGAAATGTGATTCCGTCGAACTTTTTTACTCATAAGTGATAATTTTTGCAGCGTTACACCATACACGCATTTTGATAATTTGGTAAAATTTAAATGCGATGTGATTAAAACAAAACAAAACTGACAGGAGCTGTCATTTGGAGCAATAACGTCTATGTGTGATGTAAGTGAAATGTCATTTGGAGCAATAACGTCTATGTGTGATGTAAGTGAAATGTCATTTGGAGCATCGGAAAGGCCCAAACGTGTAGTAGTGGCGTGCAGTCCCTATTTTTTTCCTAGTCCGTGTGTTACAGTAAAAGTATTCCTGGAAACGCGCTATGTATATGAAATTTTCTTCCCCAATGGGCAATTAGAGTCAAGTTTAATTGTAACCCAACTGTCGACCGTTTTCTACCAAACATGCAAAACCCGGCAGTTACGCCACCGTAAATATTCGCACGAACACAACCCCTCTGGTTCTTTAAATCCGCACCCTACAGATTCACGAACAGCGTGCAACGGAATTAACACGCCAACATTTCGGATACAGGGCATTTAGACAGGATAATTCACAACTGTTTATTCCGCCATAAAAGAAAAACGCCGACGCGCCGCCGAGCGCCGCGTTCGCTGGCTTTCATTGCCGTCCTCCGGCGAAAATTCGTTAAATCCAACGATAAAATGGGGAACAAAACAATTAAAATTACCTCCTGAACGTTCGCGGCGATTGTTCCGACGACGCAAGCCAAAAAGAACAGTCTAAATGGGACCATTCTCGCTACAATATTCACTTTAACGGCCTATTCTCATTTTATTTTAACACTAGAGTGTATTTTTTGGTACACGTTATTTCTCAGGCGTCTGCCACAAACTGGCCAGTTGTGGCCTTAAATATTTATTCCTTGGAGTGTTGGCGAGCTGTGTGAAGGAAATTACATTAAAAAGGCATAAAACACGTATGGGTCTTGTACGATAAGGGTTTTATTTTAAAGCGTTATTTTGTGTAAGTTGGTCTAAGGTTCGTCAGAGACTTGCGTTATATGTTTTAGGTATACATTTACGACATGTAGGGCGTTTAAAAAAAATATTTGTTTGAAAGTTTTCTAGTATATTTTTTTAATTGAAAAAAATACGTACTTTTAAAAGTTCTGGATAAAGGTTTTTTTTTATTACTTTGTAATTTGTGTGGTCTTATAATATTGTGGTTTATTATGTTATTAAAAACGTTATTACGTAATATTGTATATGTAAACATCAACATAAATGTTAAAAAAAAACCAATGAAACTTCTGATTTAAATTACGATATTTCTTACGTAGGAAGAAATGTATATATGTTGGAAGGAAATGAAAGATAAATAGATCCGGTTTGATAGGGTTGTGCGCAGTAATTGTGTCGTAAAATGGTAGTTACAATAAATTGGGTTGTTTTGGACACAGAGTAACTATGTCTTTCGAATATTGTTTTATATCTGCATGAATAAAATCACTGAAAGGGTTCTATACTATCGAATTGGTTATATGACGGGTATTTTACCAATAGTATTGTAGGGTTTGCAATAATATATTTACAAGCTTTTGTTCAACATGATTTTTTCCTGTGTAAGTAGGTTGTTGCAAATAGTGCTAAGTAAGTTTCAACCACTTGCTGACATCTTATTGAACTTAAATTTGACACACCTAATGTAATACACGATTGGTACAATAAAACCATATAGGGATATCAAGCTGATTTGATGATGGAGTATGCATTATGCGAGGGAGAAATATTATCTAGTTTGAGCTAAAAAAAGCTTATTACTAAAAAAACAATGTTTTCTTATGGGTTTACTGGAATAAAATTCAGTTACAGGTCAAGCTTCTTGTATTACATATAATCTGGTTTTGTATACAGCTCTCTTTAATTGAATTTTGTTTTAATAAAAAACATATACGATTTAAATTTACACAAGGCTAGTTTTTATTTAAAAGATAATAATAATTAAATATAACCAACTAACTAAACTTTACGCTACTTCCCTAGCAGGGTAGGCAGAGAGAACCGAATAATTAAATATAAAGGCCTAAAATATTTACTGGCAATGAAAATTTTGCTTACCGCGGTAATAAATTATTTGTTACATGCCGCAGCTACCTCGTACGTGAACCGTAAATTTATCCCACAAGTTGGAGTGAAATCTTCGATTGCTCCTGCACACTGCAATTTGTACACACGTCTCGAAGACGGTGCAAGGAGACAGGGAAATTTAAGTTTTTAAGTCAATCCTGTATTTCTTTTTAACGCTATGCATTGGATTGGACATAGACGGATTGCATATGTTAAAATGCAACACTTTTACCAGCACCTTCCGTTAAGTGAAAAATAAAAGTTTGAATATTCTTTATTTAATTATAATAATCTTTAATACATTGCACATGTTGATCTAAGGGAAAAAAAAGGGGATTTTGTTCAACTCTTAAATAGTTTTTGTTGTTGTTATCGATCTTACAAAAAAGGCCAAATGTATTTTTTGGATGACAAAATATTTACTTAGCTATCATTGCTTAGCAGATTTGTATGGTATAGTGAATTTTCCTTTTCCTTCTTCTTTCGCTTCTCTAATCCTACTGCAGGCTGTTGTTAACTTCTTTCATCTTCCGAATAACAAATGAATTTATATCGTTACATACATTCATAATCTCGTACATGACATCGTCGATTGTGAAAAATAGAATCACGTATCGCTTACCGGGAACTGTTATCTCGCATCATGCCGTATAGAACTCCTTTCAATTTCCGTACAACTTTTGACAAAAACTTCTCAAGTTCATTCGTTTGCCGCGAACGTGGAAAAAAATTTCGGGCACAATAATTTTTGGGTACCTATAGTAGTAGTGATATCTGACGAAAAAATAAAAATAACGTAATACGTGCGACATGTAACTAGAAGGTGATTGGAATTTGTATCAAAACATCACACCAGCGTTTGCATATTGCATACCAATGTGGGTCATGATAAATGAAATGTAGATCATGTTGGAAGAATAGTTCTATTTTTTATTTTTAAACATTTGTAGACTAAATATAAGTTCATTAAATGTGTCACGTCATGAGGCGTTTATCACATGATGCCGCGTATCGCGCCCGCCGCGTTCAATGGAGTTCACTTCAATTTCCGTTCCAGTTACGACGAAGGAGTTATTTTTAGGATGACCTTAAAATATCAATAAAACATATAACATACTTGAGGTTCTGGAAGCTATTCAGCGTTTTTAAAGTTTACGAAGCCCAATTCAAATACAAAAACTATTCTATCGATAATCAATGTACTTTTGGATTTTAACAGCACTACATTGCATCCGCTAGCGCCAATTTTGTATACAAACATAAATTTGCAGGCTTAAATTTCACCGGCGATATGTGTCACGGCGCGTTTATCACGCCACATCGCGTATCACGCCGGCCGCACTTATCCCGCGGAATGGAGCGCGATTCAATTTCCGTCCAAGTTTCGCCAACTATTTTTCGCGCGCCGTAAACGCGCCGCCTTCCGTTCGCTGATCAATCATTACCGTGGGGACGAAAATATTTACAAACCATAAACCGGGAATGTTGGGATGAGGGACTGATGTGCTAGTAATATATTGTGAGTTCAGCTTGCTATAATTCAGAATTGCCGCTGAAATCTTTCTTAAGAAGTCCGCGTTCATGTTAACGGACGCGAATACACAAGGATGAGAAAAAAAATACATGTCACTCATTGTCATCCACTGATGGTTAAATATAGATCTGAGGAGCGAAAAAGAATTCATCCTAAAAAATCTCGACAATTGCGGTTTTATAAATGCAAAACCGACTTTGATTCGCTTGCATGTCTTCATACTAGTGAGGTTTTGTATACACACAGTCTTTGACGATAGATATCATATTCAGTAAAAGTTCTGTTCCCGCGGGAACGAAAAATAACATCGAGACGGTCGGGCTAAGCCGCGAGTGGAAGCTAGTTCGCCTATAATTTAAATATAAAAAATAACTTTTCTTCTGTTAGACACTTCCGCAAGCACAACTTTGTGCAAAATGAACGACTTTGAAAGTCCCCTGGCTTCGTAGTGCAGGTCGAGGGTATTTGAGATGGTTTTATTATTAATAGGATTCTTCAACTTGCCGCTGGATGAAAATGATTTTCTCATGAATTCATTTTGTGCAAATTTGGAGCTAGGCAAACAAGATTGCCGCGTCAAAGGCGTTTCATATGCTCCATGCCAAATAATCATCCTTAATAACGAGTTGAGACATGGTTTTACAATTAAAAATCAGATCTAATTTATCTTTTACATTTATATATGTATTGATAATGTTATTATACATAACATGTGCGGTCCTTAAAATAAAAATATAATATATAATAAAGTGTTTGTTTGTTTGTTGTTTAATGGATGATAAATTACCCTTTCAATACATCTAACTACATGTATTACGAAGTTTAACATAATGCGTTTTACAGTCTGTCATTGATTGCTAGTGGCTACCTACCTATAATAAAATCCTCAGAATTTTAAAGCATAAAAAATAAATCAGTACAGTTTGTTACTGAATGATAAAATAAAACGTTGACCACAAAATATAGAGAGCAAAAAATGCTCAGAACACGTCCAATTTATCAAACGGACAAATACAGCGCTCGTTGCAGCGTCGCAAAAAGCATGTTGCAACGTCGTTGCATATGCATATAACTGGGTACAAAAGAGCACAATAAAATATTTTGTTAATGTATTCTCTAAGTAACAACTATTAATTTACTCGACTATGACAAAAGAAAGGTTATAATTTAACTTATTAATACATTTTGTTTTTTATGGTTCAAGTAGCGCCTTAAGTCTTTATTAATTTAGTTTATTTTATGATAATGGTAACATAGGCCACATTTTATGTAAACCCAAAGAAAGGATAATATTAACTGAATTTATATGGAATTATATATAATATTACCTACTAGACAATTAATAAATGTTTACGGTGCCTTTTAGTAATACCAGTCTCCTGGCCCCAAATTAAAATATATATCCCTCAATAGAGTTAAAAAAAAACCTTTAACTGTTTTTCAGCAATGAAAGAAATTCCAAAAAATATTTCAAGAGCTTACAAAAGTTCAGCGTCTTATCGGATAAACTTGAAAGTTGGTGAAACTTTTATCTGAAGCTTATGACTAATTGAAAACGTCAAGTTCGTCTTAAAATACTCGTGATATTTATTTGTATTACTTTAAAACGATACATGTGTTTGTGATAGGGTCATAGATGTTTCAGAATAATAGGTTATATTAAAGATCTTAATATACATATATATAGGGTTTCGATATTGAATGATGGATTTGTTTGGTAGGTATATAGTTGAGATATGTTAGGTTTTTTGATGAAAAATTATAGGATTATTATAAGCTATGTTAACAAAACATTTTTTTTTTAGTACTTGAGGAATGCATTTACGCACCGTCCAAATAGACCTGTGTCGGGCCTACAGGGTGTGTCGGGCTCGAAGCCGGTAGCAATCTCCAGCCCCCCTACCGACTAAACCTCAAGGCTGTCGTTCTTCGGGCGCTAACGCAAAACCAACGGGATCCCCACTGTCGGGATTCATCTCGAAAAGTCTACGCAGCGCGCGCTGCCGCCTAGCGGCCCATCTCGAGGGAGTGATATTCTCCCACAGAACACGTAGAGTGGTGTTTCACGACCACATAGACAGCTGTGTACCCTATCCTGACGGACCAGGTGTAACACATGCAGTCGACTTCTCTGGGGACGATAGAGGGCCAGGGGGCACCCCCCTCTAACCCCCACGACCCCAAAGGTTCTTTTAGTCGCCTCCTACGACAGGCAGGTATACCTCAGGAGTATTCGGAGCCCCCCCTGCAGGGCGCATGTTAACAAATCTAGCTTATCTCGACTAGACTCGTTAGTCTTGATATGGCCACCATGCCATGTTTTTTTTTCGTGGTTTGAATAACCTAATTATTATGATATACACACACACACACACACACATAACATCACGCCCACGATCCCCAAAGGGGTAGGCAGAGTCGAAGGGGCAGCGAGCCCCTTCAACCACATTCAGTCAAAAATAAAGCCGGGCTGGGTCAGATGGACAATTGTGAAAAAGCAGTGACAAGCGGCTAACCTGTCGCCTACACAATCACACACCCAAAACCCGATATACCATTAGTCGCCTTTTACGACATGCCAGGCAAGAACCACAGTTGGCATATTCTTTTTAAGTCCCAGACCAACATGGGACAGTGGGCTGGGTTGGATGGAAAGCTGTGAAAAAGAAGTGACAAGTGGCTAGCTCGTCGCCTACTCAGTCTCATACCCAAAAGCCCGTAAACCATTAGTCGCCTCTTACGACATGCTAGGCAAGAACCACAGTTGGCACATTCTTTTTTTTTGTCCCAGATCAACATGGGCCAAGTCCCAGACCAACATGGGACATATTATGATATACTATGAAAAATAAATAAATGATGCTGGTTGCCTAAATAAATCCTGTTTGTTCTTTTGGGCAGGTGTAGGGCGCGGTGCGATGCGGCCGGCGGCGGCGCGGCGCTCGTAGGCGCAGGCGCCGTCTTCCCCGATGGGCAAGACCTCTGGGGGGCGCCCCGAGACCGGCGTGCGCGCTCACAGACCCTACAATAACAGGAGGTACTACCAAACTAATAACAGTCGTAAAATCATTATGTGATGTTGATCTGGTATTTAAACAATCTAACCAATTATAATGATCTAACCCAACCACGTTTTATTCTTGCTCAAAAATGGGACTTCTCACTTTAGGACCTTTTCACTCGTATCTATTAAAAGCAATATACTGAACCTTTTTTGAAAATGCATCGTTTAAAATACGTGGGGGATTTTTTGTACCATTTATAGCCATCGTATTAGCTGGCCTCAAATGTAAGCCGAAAAAAATAGTAAAGCCGTTTTTAAATTCCACAGAACGACAATTTAAAACCGAAATTTCCATATTTTCAATATTGGTAAAGTTGCCGATTCACGCGATAATCCCAATAAATCGCGTCTGTCACGCGGCGCGCTGTAGTCGCGCGTGTTCGAATCGGATTCGTTTTTCTGCAGATGCACGTTTGGGGAATTACATGTCCAACGGGTTGTCGTGATCACGATAGTAGCTTAGCATTTTAAACTGTGTCTTTCTAGAGCTGTTCTTATTCTTATTAAATAGAGTATAACTTTTCATTATATAAAATCTTACTTTGCCTTCACATATTGTTAAAAAAATATGTTAATAGATAGGTTAACAGCTATTCTAATTTTTTGCACTTGGAACAAAAAGGATGCGATTATGTGGTTTGCATTGTATTAAAATTAAATATCACTATAAATGTGTTTCAAATATTTTCTTCACACATATCTTTATTGCACAGGTATGTTCAAGGATTTTTCTATTGATATAACTATACATTTGTATTCCGGTAATTTTTAGCAACATTGAGTCTTTCCTGATTACGAGATTTTATACCCATTATTTATTACTTTGTTCAAACCAACAGTAACAGTAAAAATAATGTAAATGTTCATTAATTGCTTATGTAATTAAAACGAATCGATTTTGCCGAAAATTATCAATTCCTATATTGCCTTATTATACACAAATATAATTTCTAAACCCACTAGCATCAACTAAACAAAAAATATCATTTCGAACTCCTTCCAACGTTCCCATACTTCGGCGGTTTTAAAGCCAGTTTTACATATTGGAATTATTGAAGTTGCCAATTCACGCGATAACGCCAATAAATCTGTGTTGTCACGCGCCACGGCTGTCGTCACCTCCCGTGCCCGTAGCCCATAAACTACGGCCGAACTGCAATCTGCCTTCGGCGCACGCCTCGATGCATAAACCAAACTCTTTACTGCACTTTCCACAAGCTCAAAACTTTGGATTCGTTTGTGTTAACCTAACATCCATTCCATATAAGCGTCCCAATTTTTGCAACAGTATTTACGAAGCGGCTGCAAACGTTAAGTTCCAGTTTTGTTGGCGTTTAGTTAAGCTGATCGTTTATTAAATAGTGGAAAGTAATAAACAAGGAAGGTTTTATGTGAATCGGTTCAAGAATGAACGTTGCGGGCGAGCTAAGTTCGAGTCAGTTTAGTTAAATTTTTGGTCGCGTTTGTGCGGACTGGTTCTGAATAAAGTTCGCGGCAGTTAATTTTTAGTTGTTTGATGAAATTACCGGGATAAATAATGTTTATCTGTTAATCAGTGGAGTAAAAAAGTTGGTTTTGATTTTAAAATTGTTTTTCGTGTTCACGATTTTCATTTATCAGTTGTTCACTTTTTATACTAGCTAAGCAAGAGGACAGTCATGAAATAGAAGTGTTTTCGAAGATCAAATATAGTTTCAATAAAAAAAAAAATATTAAAATAGCCTTAAAATGTATTTCCAAAATATTTTACTTTTCAATAAAATACATAATCCCGTTAATATTAATGATGTAATCATATCTCGATACAAATAATAACTCGTGGTACTTCGTCAAGTCTATGACGGATCAGGTGGACTTCTCCAAAGTTCTTAATTTTATTACAAGGTAAGAACTGTATCTATTTATCTCCAACATATAAACACAGTCTTTCGAATTGAGGCACTTTCATATTCTGTAGTATTTTTTCGAATATTTGTCAAACACTCAAGCCAAGTGACAAAATACATTATTCTTTCTTATAGCATATTAAAACGAATATATATTTCATCAAACACATTGCACTATTAGACTTTCTCATTTCTATTTAATAAACATCCGGCAGCATCTAAATCAACACTCTCAACAATCCTCATTTCACAATCCACTTTTCACATTCACGCATCGTTTATTATTTCAACATTTTTATGACGGCAAACGTTCCCTGTATTTATTTATGAATGCCACATTATACTCCTACATATTGGATTTGCTCCCATTGTAGTTCCAATATTGTATATAAATAGACGGCCAGTACATTTCGTCTGTGAATCGGTTCCGAATGTAAACAATCCACGATTTTATCTAAACCTTGGTTCGTTGCACGTTTATTTTGTTAACCATTTGTAAAATGTGGACTCATTTATCAGAGACCTCGCCGGAGCAAACATTTATAAACCATTCGTCGATTGTAGTACCTTTGATTAGCGTCACAATTTATTTGCTTTCAAGGTTGGAAGGGTTCTTTACTAGCAAACATGCGAGTTAAACATTTACTGAAATAACCAGTGTGATTGTGGTACTGAATTGCTGATCATGGCAAGGTTAGTGTTTCAGCTACTAAGGACTAATAAGATGCCTTAAACCGATTTTACAAACCGCAGGAGGTTTTTAATTACTTGTTATATAATCTACTTCAATGAATTATTTAATTTTTATATTATTTATGTAACCATTTGGTTACAAATTGCAGAAATAAACATATATATTTTAATCGGATTTTAAAGTAGAATAGTTAAAAAAACTCTTATTACGCATTATTTGTATCATCTAACCTAAAATATTAATATATTAAGGAAAGACGATTTAAAATACATACAACATCAACGAGGTCGTTTGTAAAAAAAAGCTCGCAGTTATGAAATGCGACTGATACAAATTAAAAATGGTTTCTAAATATTATTTTGTATGTCCTTACTTTATTTACACAAATAATTGCATCTACAAAACCAGCGATGGTAAACAAGCCAGAATAGGGAAGACACAAACGAAGCACCATATTTCAAAAACTAATTACACTCCTTGCTTTAAAGCGTAATTAAATTCCGCCGTAAACGTACCTCGTTAGCACCTGTTTGATCATTGCTAATTACGTGATCTTCAAAGAAACACTTCCATTGTTTAAAAGTGAAAAGTATCGAAGTGGTTTGTGGCAAGTCGGTCTGACCGAGTTCCGAAATATACGTCTGATTCATTATCACACAAAGAGTTCCTTTGAGCAAGCTTCAGTTGTTTGCCCGTCAATCTTAATTCTTTGACACGCAAGAAGCGTTTGACACCATTGACCATCTGTATTTGTTTTATAAAATTTTCTGGGAATTTGTGGTTTCTTTTAAATTCACTTTGTTGTTTGACACTTCATGATTAAATTCCTCTATAGTTGAATATATTTCGAAATTCCACGGAGTGCCCTATTATTAAGTGTTTTAACTATAGAGTATCTCAAGGACGTATACTAGAACCTAGTCTATTAAAATACTTTATTAAATCTTAAATTAATAAATTCACCTCTAGGACCGAAACTTTATCTAAAATGAATTGGCGTTAATTGTCTTTTAGCTGTTAAATTGTATATTTTTCTACGTGTTAATCAAATGGGTATAATGTGCCTCTAGGTATGCTGTTCGCTATTGCAATATAAACGAATGTGTTTTAGGTTCTCCGTCCGCAACTGTTACAAAACGTACCGCATTACGTAACAATAGATTCTTGTGACAAGTGATGAATTATTTAATTGGGTATATAACATGAGCTCGGATCAGTTGCTAAAAAGTTGTTAAACAGTCCATTTATCACCATCTCCCGGGCAAATTGGATACTTTCCAACATTGTTAATTTCTAGTAGGAATTATAAACCTTAGTTCATTGTGATGACAATATCATAGTTTTAGAGTAAATTAATCTTGCGTCGAATTATTTTATCATGATGCTTGCTTACCGGATATATATCTTTACTATTTTAATAAACGTGCACCTTGCTATTTATAAGTAGGAAACAGAATATATAAAAATAAAACTATAAAAAATTACCCCGAATAAAAGATATCTTGTAAATTTTTTATAGTTTTCATCTCCTAATAGTGATGTATCCTTTAAAATATAATCTTATTTTTCATAATAAGCGGTATGAATGTAAAAAATAATATAGAAATCAATTCTTACCATCCCAATTCCTCAATCAAATCAAAAAGTCCTCCCAGTACTCAATAAGTACAAAAAACTAAGTTCAAATCACACAAAAATAAATAAAAATAACAGTAATCGAACAAAGTCAATATGCTTAAACGTATTGTAATTTAATTCACTTCTGATTGGTTGATGGACCGAAGCCAAATTGTTGTGCACCAATCAAGGCAATGTTTTTCCGAAAGCTGAATTTCGAGCCTCCATATTGAAATGGGTTTCGAGTGTCTAGCAACTATATGAGAGTTTATTTTTAACATGCCGGAGATAAAATTCAACATACGTTAATATGTATGTATATATTAATTGAAAATAGTAGACAAACAAATAGATATATAATCACGGAAATAAGTCACTTCACCTCAGTATGTAAGGATCGTGCTATATGGCGTTCGGTTTTCTCTGCCTGCCCCGCTAGGGAAGTGGCGTAAAGTTTAGTTAGTTAGTTAGTAATACATGTTTATTTCAAACAATGTCTTACTCAGTAGGATCTATAAATTTTAAACATTATATTTTTAACCGACTTCAAAAAAAAGGAGGAGGTTCTCAA
Organism: Glyphodes perspectalis; assembly: GCA_951394215.1. Classification (NCBI taxonomy): domain Eukaryota; kingdom Metazoa; phylum Arthropoda; class Insecta; order Lepidoptera; family Crambidae; genus Glyphodes; species Glyphodes perspectalis. The sequence continues at coordinate 17,742,553 of OX596201.1, read as the reverse complement.
TTCAACTGATTTTTTTTCAATAAAATTTATGGCCTACCAAATTTCAAAACAGTAGATTTTGATTCATCTGTAATAACATTACAAGGAGACATACAACTAAACTTTCGCATTTATAACATTAATAAGGCCTAGTAAGTATCTGGGTTGCATGTATGTACCAAATAAAACTGTTCGTAAAATGCATGAAAAACTGCATTTCACATGTCTCAGCATGTTGGTAGGTCTCATTAGTTATTCTTTTTTAAGATGTAAAGCTTTTTTATTTTGAAATGCATCGCCTGCACATTTGCCCCGAGAGAATTTCAAAATTTTACGTACTGCGGAATTTATAAGTAAATAGAACTTTCAAATTGCATAATGTTAAAGTACAAGGTACTACTTCTTGCATTTTATTGTTACAAAGCAAGGATTTAATCAATTCAGTGATATTTAAATGAGCAAAATATGAATATTGTGTATTAACATAATATAAATCGTATAAAATATAGTTACAGAAGTGTCTAAGAAATGAAAGTTACAATAGTTGACAATCAAGATAACTCCATCTTTATTTATTTTGACGTTAAACGACAATAGTTACGTCAAAAATTACCAATCAACATTCTTGCAGAGTTAAGACTAATTAATGGCATTGACTTCTATCAAGTTTTACCTTTCAAACAAATTACGCTCTTCTAATTTCGACCAGTGTGCCTCAGCCTTTACAATAAATGTAAAAAGAGTAGCTTTTCCCTAAAACTGTGTTGTCCTCTATCACAGCACACGTGTGCCGTCGTCGCGGGCACCCGCGCGTCTGTTTAAACTCCCATATTGCCGTCAATTTCAGTTTAAACATCGAATCCCCTGCCGTTTCCTTTCGACTAATTGGTGAGTTCAGTTACCTCGTTCTTTTTTTGAATGCGGTTGTTCTTTTTTTCTGTTAGTTAAAATTGTTCGGCCAATTATAAGTTTTGTGTGAGTTTTCATTAGCGAAATTGTAAAACTTTTTTACTGGATTGTGTTCTGTTGTTTAATCCGTAAATCCTTCGAAAACTGTAACAGATCTATGTTCTTATTTGAACTATGTACGTATTTGATAATAATTGTTTTTATATTTAATCTGCCTACAATAATAAAAAAATATAAAATATATACATAGCTAATTTGACTCCTAAAATCCCCGAAGAGGTAGGAAGAGTCTGTACAGCAGCAGCTCCTACAACCAGTTTCAGTAAAAAAAAAAATTGTAGCGCTCTATATAAAATCATCAAAAAGTTGTGGCAAGTGTCCAGTACATTGCTTACACAATCACTAACCTAATACCTACTCAATACGCTATTAGTCGCCTTTAACGACATGTGCTTAAGTTCCAGACCAACATAGGAGAGCTGTGAAATATTAATTGATAAATAATTGAGTAACTGCTTACCAACATCATAAATCATGTTGACGCTTTCATCGAAATTGATTTCTTCGAATTCGCCGTTCAAGTTCTCATTATTTCAATTCGCAACTAACTTGTTTCGTTTCAACATTTTTCAACAACATCTTTTCGGCAAGTGCCTCCTTGTATTATCGGCGCTACAAAAAGGTGGATCTCATTAGCGATTTATCTTATTCAGTGTTTTTCAACCTTTTGAATACGCGACCCCTAACAGGTTTTAAAAAATTTCGCGACCCCCTGGCTCATAGACAGAAAACAGTTTCTCACTAATAGTGGTTAGAACTTTGCTGTATTCCCTTTGGCGGCGATCCCCCGAGTGTGGCTCAGCGACCCCCCTGGGGGTCGCGGCCCACAGGTTGAAAAACACTGATCTAATTTATTCAATATTCCTCGTATTGTTCTCTCAATGCAAATTGTGCGGAGCTAAATTTCGTCATTATATTTATGTCGACACCTTGTATTTCTTACTAACAATAGATATTTTTTCATCGCGTTGTTCGAGTAAGATTGTATTTTTTTAAATGTCTTCAATATTTTTTTAGCATTAAACATAACACATTATATCTATTCGTGTTTAATTCAAATACTACTAGATCATTTCAATCATCTCAATCTAACCAGAATACTAACAAAAGTTAACTTATCCGAAGAGGGTTTGAGATTTTTTCTTTGATAATTATTCATTAAAATGCTCATCTACGATCTCAAGCTCATTCTTAACGATCTAGTTTATAGTAAGTAATCAGTAGTATTTCGTATCTCCACTTATCTCTGATTTCACTTACGTTCGTCAGTATTCCCAATTAAAAGACGTAGGTGCACATTATTCGGCTTGAAGGACTAGTTATTACCTACCTGGTCCTTTGAGCCGGATAATATGTTAGTAAGAAATAAGCCCAGCCGCATTACCAACGACAAATAACTTACATCCGTGCCTATAAAAAGAATCCTTATTCGCACTCTGACCGTATTTCGTGTCGCGCCACCGTGGCTCACCCGAAGAGCATTGCCAATCCCTCGGGATGAACTAACGCCCGTTGAATCCAGATTCGGGATCAGAACACGCTTACTCAATACTAATTTGCTAAATCTATGAGCACCTGACGACTTTCTGGCCATAAATTGCTTTGAATCTTGTAAGTTTATTACCATAGAGAAATCTAAGAAGGAAGATTTGATCGAATACTCTGAGTACTGAAACATATGGAGACGACCTAATGTTCTATACTCACTACAATCTGCTATACAAATATGATTAATATCGATATTGTATTCATAAACCTCTATCGTATCTCTTTTTAACAAGTCTAAAATACTGCACGTAAAAAGAGACAACAACATATTTGACTTAACTATTTTCGGTAACATCATCGAGTGACGTCATAGAAATACCAAAGTGAAGCCGGCTTACCATTTTGGTTCCCCGCTTTAAGTTGTCATTGTCAGTGAATTTGCAGTGTATTGTGCCAATATTGATAAAATTTGTGATTATAACATAATCTAACTTGTAACATTCAAAAACATCGTCATAAATAAATTGTTCAGAGACTTATAGTATGTAAATAAGTAAAGTTCCACTTTACTTATTTACACTACACAAAGGCGCCATATTTGTTCCTCACTCAAAATTGGGCTTCACTGTTTCGTAGTTAAGCCATCTCCATTAGTTTCAGTACTCAGAGATCGAATATTGTAATGTAGCTTTGGCCTTTTCTTTTTAGAGCTAGTCATAATTAATAATTTATGTTTTACTGTATTAGGATTTTTGAAAATTCATAGACCGGTTTTTCCGAGTATTCCTTATGAAATGAAATGATTTATTTCTGCTCTACCAGCACCTCGACGTGAGTGGCCTGCCTAGAAGAGGTGCCGCAAGAAACGTATATAAAACACCGAATGCAAACCATTAATACTAAGAAAGACAAGAAATTTACCAACATCTGGCCCGTTGGTCGAGTGGTTAGAGACCCTGGCTACGAAACCAAGAGTCGCGAGTTCATATCCCGCTAGTGGCAAATGTTTCGTGTGATGAACATGGACATTTGTACTCAAGTCATGGATATTTAAAAACGTATTTAAGTACCTATTCGTTCACCTAGTAGCCATAGTACAAGCATCAGCTTAGTTTGGAACTAGGGAATTGGTGTGTCAGTCTGAAGAATTTATTTATTCATTATTTATCTGGAAGAAATTCTAGGGAAACGAAGGGAGAAGATCGCGCTCTAAGAAAAATATAAAAATAAAATAGATGAGTCGGAAATCACGGAAAACAGTAAACCAACTGAGCAGAACAGATGGTTGACAGCGCGCGAAATACTAGATCACAGAGTAATAATATACTTCGTACAAACTAGACGAAATAAAATCAATCGATGTCAAAGTAAAATGATCTTATTTTCAATTATATTTGTGGCCTAAAAATGGTCTTCGTTAGTGAACTGGTCCC